>SJYA01011118.1:0-12352 GCA_006410615.1 Neotragus moschatus
GGGGGGGAAGGACAGTCTCTTTAATAAATGGAACTGGGAAAACTGGACAGCCACATGTGAAAGAATTAAACTGAACTGCTCTCTTTCACCATAGGCAAAGTTGACTCAAAATGGATTAAAGACTTGGAACATATGATATCATTTGATATGGGTCTTGGTGATGATTTTTTTTATTTGACACCAAAGGCAATAAAAACAGAAGGAAATAAGTGGGACGACACCAAAGACAGCAGAAGAACATTCTGCACAACAGAATGAAAGGACAATCTAGCAAATAAGAGAAAATATTTGCAGAGCATTACATCTGATAAGGGGTTACTATCCAAAATACATAAAACTCATGCAACTCAATAGAAAAAACTAAAACAATCCAATTAAAAAGGGGGCAACAGATCTGAACAGACATTTTTTTTCTGGAAGACATACAGATGGTCAACAGGTACCTCTAAATCCACATCATGAATCGTCAGGGAGATATAAATCAAAACCACAATGAGATATCACCTCCATATGTTAGAATGTGCTGTGTGCCAAGTTGCTTCAGTTGTGTCCAACTCTTTGTAAGCCTGACTGTAGCCCACCAGGCTCCTCTGTTCAAGAGGATTCTCCAGGCAAGAATACTGGAGTGGGTTGCCATGCCCTCCTCCAGGGAATCTTCCCGATCCAGGGATCGAATTTGCACCTCTTAGGTCTCCTGCATTGGCAGGTGGGTTCTTTACCACTAGCGCCACCAGGGAAGCCTCCCTGTTAGAATACCAGTTATCAGAAAGGCAAAGAATACGAAGTGTCGAAGTGTCGGAGAGGATCTGGAGGAAAGGGAACCCTTGCTCATTGTGGGAATGTAAATTGGTGTGGCTACTATGGAAAACAGTTTGGAAGCTCCTCAAAAATTAAAAATGAAACCACCACATGATCCAGCAATTCCACCTCTCGAGTATTTATTCAAACAAAAGGAAAGCACGAACTTGAAAGCTACCTGCATCCCATGTTCATTGCGACATTATTTACAGCAGCCAAGATACGGAAACAATCTAAGTGTCTTCAATGGACGTATGAATGAACAAAATGGAGATAGCCATTCCTCTCTGTCACTTCCGCCCAAACAAGTCCCTTGTAGCTTGAGCACAACTTCCTGGGGTTACGACACCCGAGTCACAATATCTGATTTCACAACTGCCTTGGCTCCTTACTCTAGGTAGGGAGTGTTTGTTTATTTTTCTAAATTAAAGCAAATTAAATCGAGTTTGGAGGATTTTGCAAAGTTGCTGGAGGTAAGCGGCTGTAATTGTGCCTTTGCCTCAGGCAACCAGCCGGGCAGGTCAGTCTCCAGAACCCACCAAAGTACCTCCTGCAAGATAAAGAGACAGGAAGTCTCACTCACTCTCCACCCAGGATGCAACACTGTGGGCACCCACCGGCAGAGGAGATGGAGTACCCTGGGCGGTGCAGACGGTCAAGTGTAGACGAACAGCGTGCGGTCATCTGCAGAGCGGCCAGTCCCCGCGCACGGGCTCTCCATCCTCCGTGCAATTTTAATCCCCCTGCCTCACCCCAGTGTTCTGGAAGCTTGTTCCATGCTGATAGCCTTAAGTCAATGAAGTAGTCCCCAGCGGCTTAAATGACACAATTCACAGAGAACTCACGCTCCAGCCCGGATACTTCAGCATCTCTGCTGTATTTCAAATTTTAAAGGGGCTCGCTTAAAAAAAAAAAACAACCCTCAAATTCCGTTGAAAAGGTCACTTTCAAGTCCCCTCTATAAGCAAATAAATCTATTTTTCTAACGCATTTAGAAGGCAAGGTGTAGCTTTTAAATTAAAGTTTTTGGGACCTCCCCCGTCCCGCAGCACAAGGACCACAGCGGAAAAGGCAGCGACCCGAGGCAGGGCACTGGGTACCGCGTGGGTGGTTCCCAGTCTGCGCATGCGCCCACCCGCGGCAGCCTGACTCACCTGTCCGGTAGCCCGTGCTGTTGAGATACACGGCAAAGGTGCGGCTCTCATGCTGCGCCTGCCAGGAGGGCGAGGAGCAGTTTTCATTGTTGGTGTAGGTGTTGTGGTTGTGAACGTACTTCCCGGTGAGGATGGAGGAGCGCGAGGGGCAGCACATGGGCGTGGTCACGAAGGCATTGATGAAGTGCGCCCCGCCCTGCTCCATGATGCGCCGCGTCTTGTTCATCACCTGCATGGAACCTGCAACCAGAGAGGAGGTGAGACGCGGGCCGTCCGATCTCCAGCGAGTGCGCCCCACTCGAGCACCGAACAATTAGAGACACACACTGCGCACTGCGAGGCCCTGAGCAGAGCGGCACCCACACCCCTAGGAGGGGAATGCATTTTGGAAATCTCCAGGGGCAGACTTGAGGGCACTCTTGGCATTTGTGGACAGCAGCCCACAATACTTCCCTGGTGGCTCAGACGGTAAAGAGTCCACCTACAATGTGGGAGACCCAGGTTCGATCCCTGGGTCAGGAAGATGCCCTGGAGAAGGAAATGGCAACCCACTCTGGAACTCTTGCCTGGAGAATTCCATGGATGGAGGAGCCTGGTAGGCTATAATCCATGGGCACATAAAGAGTGGAACAGGACTGAGCAACTTCACTTTCACTTTTTTTTCCACTTTCATACCGCAGTGCAATGAGGAAGCACTCTGCCAGTCCCCAGTTCCACTGGCATCCATAGGGGCAGGTAGGTAAAAACTTGTTCATAAGTTATCTGAGCCTAGTAAAGAACTTTGTCTTGCATATAAACAGAACATCTTTTTTTTGCAGGGTATTAATATACACTGATTTTTTTTTTTTTTTGGAAAGCAACCACTGTGTAAACAGAGAGAAGATTATACCTTGTTTCATTTGGAACTTTCCCAAGAACTGTTCCCTCTTAATGAAATCTGATCATGCCAACCTGGCAACCCCCGCCCGCCTTCTCTCTAAATACGTCTCGTCTCTGCTGAAACGCTGTGTGTCAGTCACGACCCATGGTGGCTGCCTTTGTCCACCTTGTCCTTCCAGCTTGGAACCCCCTCCCTACCTCCCTGCACATCTCACCCATCACTGCACCACCCCTCCCTGGGATCGCTGTAGCTTTGACTCCCTTGAGCTCTTGTGACACATGTGGTACTAGGACTTCGCAATAAACCACTAGGAATGGTGAGCTCACTCAGGCCTGTTCTTATTTCTCAGTGAAGCTGTGAGCAGAGTATGGTGCAGGACGGAAAGGGGTTTGTGTGGAAGCCCTACTGTGCGCCAGCGCCTGCACGCTGCCCGCTCTACCGAGGGCTCCAGGCGTGCAAAGACTGTGCCTCGCTCAGTGCCCCACAGCGTGTAACACACAGTGGGCACTCCACACACGTGTGAAGAAGAATGGATGTGTAATCGCATACCCCGGCTGGCACCCAGACACGTAGGTGGTTTCATGGAAATCCTTTTTCTCTTCCTTCTAAGGCTAGCCTCAGTTCTTTTCTTNAAAGACTGTGCCTCGCTCAGTGCCCCACAGTGTGTAACACACAGTGGGCACTCCACACACGTGTGAAGAAGAATGGATGTGTAATCGCATACCCCGGCTGGCACCCAGACACGTAGGTGGTTTCATGGAAATCCTTTTTCTCTTCCTTCTAAGGCTAGCCTCAGTTCTTTTCTTTTCCTTGTAGTACTTAAGGTCTACGGCGGGTTGAATGATGCCCCCCCCACCAATATATATGGTCCTGTCCTATGTCCAGGCTCCTGTGAATGGGACCAAATTTAGACAGAGGGTCTCTGCAGAGGTACTGAAACGTATGGAGCTGAGATTGGTTAGGATGTGGGACCTAAATCCAAGGACAAGTGTCCTTCCAAGAGACAGAAGGAAGAAGGCACACAGACACGGAGGGGAAGGCCATGGGAAGATGGAGGAGAGGTCGGAAGGAGGCACGGATATCCCTCCAAGGAATTCCTCGGGCCTCCAGGAGCTGGGTGAGCAGAGAAGGATTCACCCCTAGGGCCTCTGGAGGGATCACAGCCCTGCCGACACTGTGATTGCAGACTTCTGTCTCCACAGCAGTAAGGCAGTAAACTTCTGTTGTTTTAAGCTGCCCAGTTTGTGCCGTTTGTTAGGACAGCAGCAGGAGGCCAATCCCAGGCCCACCCAGTGTCTGAAGGCCTTGCTGAGGCCGCAGCCACCAGAGACTTGAGCACAGCACATCAGACCCACCTGAGCACTCTGTCCCCAAAGAGGGAAGAGGAGACTTACATGGCTCCTCTACCCACTTTTCCACCAAACAGGTAAGGAGACAGCTCAAGCTTTCCCAGGGAAAACACAGATCATGTCTGCTCACTGCTTCAAGTCAGCTGGCAGCTTCCCTTCACACTCAGAAGAAAACACCTCTTTACTGGGGGTCTAAGACTCTTGAGAGTCCCTTGGACTGCAAGGAGATCCAACCAGTCCATTCTGAAGGAGATCAGCCCTGGGATTTCTTTGGAGGGAATGATGCCGAAGCTGAAACTCCAGTACTTTGGCCACCTCATGAGAAGAGTTGACTCATTGGAAAAGACTCTGATGCTGGGAGGGATTGGGGGCAGGAGGAGAAGGGGATGACAGAGGATGAGATAGCTGGATGGCATCAGTCTGAGTGAACTCCAGGAGTTGGTGATGGACAGGGAGGCCTGGCGTGCTGTGATTCATGGGGTCGCAAAGAGTCGGACACGACCGAGCGACTGAACTGAACTGAAGACCCTTCTAGATCGGCCTTCCCTGCCAACCCACCTCCACGTTTCTTTGATCTCATCTATTCTTCTGTGTATTCTTGCCACCTCTTCCTCTGTGTATCCTTGCCACTGACTTCCAAAAGTAGGAAGTCAAGAGACACCCAGAGTAACAGCCAAATTTGGCCTTGGAGTACAGAATGAATCAGGGCAAAGACTAACAGTGTTTTGCAAAGAGAATGCACTGGTCATAACAATCACCCTCTTCCAACAACATAAGAAAAGACTCTACACATGGACATCACCAGGTGGTCAACACCGAAATCAGATTGATTATATTCTTTGCAGCCAGAGAAGGAGAAGCTCTATACAGTCAGCAAAAACAAGACCAGAAGGTGACTGTGGCTCAGACCATGAACTCCTTATTGCCAAATTCAGACTTAAATTGAAGAAAGTAGGGAAAACCACTAGACCATTCANTGATTATATTCTTTGCAGCCAAAGATGGAGAAGCTCTATACAGTCAACAAAAACAAGACCAGGAGCTGACTGTGGCTCAGATCATGAACTCCTTATTGCCAAATTCAGACTTAAATTGAAGAAAGTAGGGAAAACCACTAGACCATTCAGGTATGACCTAAATCAAATCCCTTATGATTATACAGTGGAAGTGAGAAACAGATTCAAGGGATTAGATCTGATAGAGGGTACCCGAAGAATTATGAACAAAGGTTCATGACATTGTACAGGAGGCAGTGATCAAAACTATCCCCAAGAAAAAGAAATGCAAAAACTCTAAATGGTTGTCTGAAAAGGTCTTACAAATAGCTGAGAAAAGAAGAGAAGCTAAAGGCAAAGGAGAAAATATATACCCATTTGAATGCAGAGTTCCAAAGAATAGCAAGGAGAGATAAGAAAGCCTTCCTCAGTGATCAATGCAAAGAAATAGAGGAAAACAATAGAATGGGAAAAATGAGAAATCTCTTCAAGAAAAGTACATACCAATGGAACATTTCATGCAAAGATGGGCACAATAATGGACAGAAATGGTATGGACCAAACAGAAGCAGAAGATATTAAGAAGAGGTGGCAAGAATACACAGAAGAACTGTACAAAAAAGATTTTACAACCCAGATAATCATGATGGTTTGATCACTCACTTTGAGCCAGACATCCTGGAATGTGAAGTCAAGTGGGCTTTAGGAAGCATCACTGTGAACAAAGCTAATGGAAGTGATGGAATTCCAGTCGAGCTATTGCAAGTCTTAAAAGATGATTCTGTGAAAGTGCTGCACTCATGCCAGCAAAGTTGGAAAACTCATCAGTGGCCACAGGACTGGAAAAGGTCAGTTTTCACTCCAATCCGAAAGAAAAACCATGCCAAAGAATGCTCAAACTACTGCACAATTGCACTCATCTCACACACTAGTAAAATATTGCTCAAAATTCTCCAAGCCAGGCTTTAGCAGTCCTTGAACTGTGAACTTCCAGATGTTCAAGCTGGTTTTAGTAAAGGCAGAGGAACCAGAGATCAAATTGCCAGCATCCGTTGGATCATCAAAAAAGCAAGAAAGTTCCAGGAAAATCATCTGCTTTATTGACTATGCCAAAGCCTTGGACTGTGTGGATCACAACAAACTGTGGAAAATTCTGAAAGAGATGGGAATATCAGACCACCTGAGAAATCTGTATGCAGGTTAGGAAGCAATAGTTAGAACTGGACATGGAACAACAGACTATTTCCAGACAGGGAAGGGAGTAGGTCAAGGCTGTATAATGTCACCCTGCTTATTTAACTTATATACAGAGTACATCATGAGAAATGCTGCGCTAGAAGAAGCACAAGCTGGAATCAAGACTGCTGGGAGAAATATCAGTAACCTCAGATGTGCAGATGATACCACCCTTATGGCAGAAAGTGAAGAAGAACTAAAGAGCCTCTTGATGAAAGTGAAAGAGGAGAGTGAAAAAGTTGGCTTAAAGCTCCACATTCAGAAAATGAGGATCATGGCATCCAGTCCCATCAGTTCATGGCAAATAGACGGGGAAAAAGTGTCAGACTTTATTTTTTGGGGCTCCAAAATCACTGCAGATGGTGACTGCAACCATGAAATTAAAAGATTGCTTGCTCCTTGGAAGAAAAATTATGACCAACCTAGATAGCATATTAAAAAGCAGAGACATTACTTTGCCAACAAAGTTCTGTCTAGTCAAGGCTATAGTTTTTCTGGTAGTCATGTATGCTTGTGAAAGTTGGACCATAAAGAAAGCTGAGTGCCGAAGAATCGATGCTTTTGAACTGTGGTGTTGGAGAAGACTCTTGNGAAAATCATCTGCTTTATTGACTATGCCAAAGCCTTGGACTGTGTGGATCACAACAAACTGTGGAAAATTCTGAAAGAGATGGGAATATCAGACCACCTGAGAAATCTGTATGCAGGTTAGGAAGCAATAGTTAGAACTGGACATGGAACAACAGACTATTTCCAGACAGGGAAGGGAGTAGGTCAAGGCTGTATAATGTCACCCTGCTTATTTAACTTATATACAGAGTACATCATGAGAAATGCTGCGCTAGAAGAAGCACAAGCTGGAATCAAGACTGCTGGGAGAAATATCAGTAACCTCAGATGTGCAGATGATACCACCCTTATGGCAGAAAGTGAAGAAGAACTAAAGAGCCTCTTGATGAAAGTGAAAGAGGAGAGTGAAAAAGTTGGCTTAAAGCTCCACATTCAGAAAATGAGGATCATGGCATCCAGTCCCATCAGTTCATGGCAAATAGACGGGGAAAAAGTGTCAGACTTTATTTTTTGGGGCTCCAAAATCACTGCAGATGGTGACTGCAACCATGAAATTAAAAGATTGCTTGCTCCTTGGAAGAAAAATTATGACCAACCTAGATAGCATATTAAAAAGCAGAGACATTACTTTGCCAACAAAGTTCTGTCTAGTCAAGGCTATAGTTTTTCTGGTAGTCATGTATGCTTGTGAAAGTTGGACCATAAAGAAAGCTGAGTGCCGAAGAATCGATGCTTTTGAACTGTGGTGTTGGAGAAGACTCTTGAGAGGCCCTTGGACTGCAAGGAGATCCAACCAGTTCATCCTAAAGGAGATCAGTCCTGGGTGTTCATTGGAAGGATTGATGCTGAAGCTGAAACTCCAGTACTTTGGCCACCTGATGCAAAGAACTGACTCATTTGAAAAGACCCTGATGTTGGGAAAGATTGAAGGCAGGAGGAGAAGCGGACGACAGAGGATGAGATGGTTGGATGGCATCACTGACTCAATGGACATGAGTTTGAATCAACTCTGGGATTTGGTGATGGACAGGGAAGTCTGGTGTACTGCAGTCCATGGGTCACACAGCTGAGCGACTGAACTCAATTCAACTGAGGATAACTGTTAAGTTTAGCTTTGTAGGTAATGCCAGAGTGGTGGTTCCCGGTTTTGCTACGACCAGTTGAAGTTGCTTTACCTTCTCTACAATACTTGGCATTGTGAATTTTAACTCTTGGTGGTTGTGCAGTAGTATCTCATTATAGTTTTAATTTGCATATTCCTAATAACTGACTAATGAATTAAATCTTAATAATTAAGTCAAAGGACTGATCAAATTGTTTGATCATTTTTTTGTTTTTTATTTTATTGGATATCTTATTGTTGAGTTGTAGGCACTGTAATTCCCCTGCCCCACTGGTCTGGGTAATTCTCTTAAAAAACATTGTAGTTTTTAATCTTTTTGTGTGGTGGCGTGGGGGTGTGGGTGGGCACACTGCAGCATACAGGGTCCTGGACTGGGAGGAAATTCCCTAAATAGTGTTTTTGTTTTAATGTTTTTAATTGGGGTATAATTGCCTTACACTGTTGTGTTAGTTTCTGCTGTACAACAGAGTGGATCAGCTGTTGGTATACATAGATCCTCTCCCTTTTGAGCCTCCCAGCCACCCCCATGTGTCGCCCCTCTAGGTCATCACAGAGCACTGAGTTCCCTGTGCTGTGCTTCATCCCAGGGATCTGCTGTACAGATAGTGTGTGGCAGTGCTGCTCTCTGAATTTGTCCAGCCCTCTACAAGTCCATTCTCTGTGTCTGTGTCTCTTTCTGCCTGGCAGTTTCTACCATTTTTGACCTCTCTTTTTGCCATTTTTCTAGGTTTCATATATATGCATTAATTATGATATTTTTCTCTTTCTGACTTGACTCTTTATGACTGACTGTAGGGTCTGTGTCTCTCTGAATTATGGTGTTCTCGGAGAATATGCCCAGTAGTGGGGTTGCTGCATCCTATAGTAGTTTTCTTTTTCTTTTTTTTTAATTTTTATTAACGATAATGCTAGTGATAGCAGGTAAAGAGATCATTATTTGCTTTTTTTAAAAGGGTAAGGTTATTAAGCCTGAGGCCATTGTGACTGAAGTTGCAGCAATCAAATTCGTGACTAGGGACCCATGATTCCTGAGCAAGTTTGTGAATGGCTAGTCCAAGATAATATTGAACAGAAAACATATGCTTTACATCTGTTACCTATGCAGGTAAGAGGCCCAGCTGCTGTAGCATACATGGTAAAGGAAAGTTAAGTCTGACTTTGTGGAGCCTACCAGGCTCCTCCACCCATGGGATTTTCCAGGCAAGAGTACTGGAGTGGGTTGCCTGCCATTTCCTTCTCCATAGTTTTCGTTTTTTAAGGAATGTCCATACTGTTCTCCTGGAGAAGGCAATGGCAACCCATTCCAGTACTCTTGCCTGGAAACTCCCATGGACGTAGGAGACTGCTAGGCTGCAGCCCATGGGGTGAAGAGTCGGACTCGACTGAGCGACTTAACTTTCACTTTTCACTTTCCTGCATTGGAGAAGGAAATGGCAACCCACTCCAGTGTTCTTGCCCGGAGAATCCCAAGGACGGGGGAGCCTGGTGGGCTGCCGTCTGTGGGATCGCACAGAGTCGGAGATGACTGAAGCAACTTAGCAGCAGCGGCACACTGTTCTCCATAGTGGCTATATCCATTTATATTCCCACCTACAGTGCAAGAGAGTTCCCTTTTCTCCACAGCTTCTCCAGCATATATTCTTTGTAGAGTTTTTGATGGTGCCTATTCTGATCATTGTGGTTTTGATTTGCATTTCTCTTACAGTGAGTGATGTGGAGCATCTTTTCACGTGNCGTCTGTGGGATCGCACAGAGTCGGAGATGACTGAAGCAACTTAGCAGCAGCGGCACACTGTTCTCCATAGTGGCTATATCCATTTATATTCCCACCTACAGTGCAAGAGAGTTCCCTTTTCTCCACAGCTTCTCCAGCATATATTCTTTGTAGAGTTTTTGATGGTGCCTATTCTGATCATTGTGGTTTTGATTTGCATTTCTCTTACAGTGAGTGATGTGGAGCATCTTTTCACGTGCTTGACGGTGGTGCATCTTCTTTGGAGAAATGTAAAGCTGTGGGGCACTTCACAAATTTACATGTCATCCTTGTGCAGAGGCCATGCCAATCTCTATATCTTTCTAATTTTAGTATATGTGCTGCCGAAGCGAAGTGGTTTTTTAATGGACATTTAATTTTGGTGAAATTTCTTTTGCTTTATGGTTGAAGATAAATGATGTTTGAGAACATGTAATTGAATAATCTTTCCCATAAAGATATGAAGTTCTACAATTAACATATACTGATTTCCCACAGATATTTTGCTCCTTCCCTTGTCCTTTATCAGTTAAAAAAAAAATTGAGTGTGTGAAAACTTGCTAAAATTATAGATACTCTCCCTGAAAACTGTGCACAGACATTTTTTTCATACAGTTTCATGAGATATGTGGAAACCATGAGATCATTCATAAATCTCTAATCAAACCTCCCTTCCCACTTTTTAAGTGTGTCAGTGTTTACTTCATCCATGGAAGCCTTAAATTATCCCACCTGAGTATTTTCCTTTATAAAACCATGTATACTCACATTATTGTAAGTGCTGATGTGTTCTTACTTTAAAATGAATCCTCTATTTCCTTTCAAAATTAAGAATCTTAAGGAAATAGTAGATATTTAATTAAACTTCTGTGTAAGGTTGCTTACTTTTAGATGAGCAGAATGAAGGTTAGAGAGGAAATAAGCGTTGTTGCCAAATTTTTACACATCTGATTACTGTCTTAGGTGTGTAGTTCAATACCATGTTTCTCAAATCCCAAGTTCCACGTGGTCTTTACTGTGCTAAATTCCCTCCCTCATATAGCTACCTAATATATAAAAGACTGGGTAGATGCTAAAATCTAGTGACATTAAAAGGCATTTATTAAGTATCTTTGAAGATGGTGCTAGGCTAAGTCTTCTTCTGAAAACTTTCTCCGTAATCCAGTCTTCACCCTCTAGGTTAAGGAAGAACAGTAGGCTTTAAAATGTAGTTTCAGATTCCTTGCTTGAAGCTGATAGACACAGGGTCCTAAGGGAATATTGATGAATGTATAAGTTAAATTCCATTAAGAAATGTCTCACTAAAAGGTTATTAAAAATATACTCTATATTTTGGCAGAGTTGTTACAGTAGTTTGCATTTGTGTGGTGCTCTTTAACCTGCAGGTATCCTTAGTTAAATTATCTTCTTTTATCTGTTCAAATTGTCCTTGAGACAGATTTTATTAGCTCATTTTTTCAGATGAAGAAATTGTCCCTACTTCTTAGGGTGACTTGCCGAAGGTCATTTTAGCCAGTAAGTGGCAGAGCTGGCACTTACCCATTTAATTCCCAAACTGTTATCTTTGCTAGAACTGCATTTCTGTTTACATAGCTGGTTTAGCTTAAAACAGAGTTAATACTTACCTTCTCTGTTAAAAAAAAGAGTTGAGGGTGCCTACTGGGTTGGACGTTTGAGCAAAGAAAGATGAATATGCTTTCTTGCTGAGGTGGTGTGAGTGAACCTGTTGGCATATGGAAAACAGTTTAGCCATCTAAGAACTGGAAATAAGGAAGATTTCCAAATAGAAATGTTACGGAAGCCCTAAACTTGTCTCAGTACAAGCCATTGTAAAAGAAAGAAAAGAGAAAAACAGCCCAATTTTTACTTCCTTTCTCCCTGCGTGCCTTGATGTTTCGAGATATAACTTTATCTGACAGTGAAGCTGGGCTCCATTTGGGGAGGAAGGATAGTTGAAAGTAATTGCTCTTTTGCATTTTAGGACAGGATAGCCTTGCTCTCTCTTCTGAAGGTATAGTCAAGAATATTTGTTGAAGACCTAAATGGTGAACAACTGTAGAGAGTATTCAGTTTATATATTAGAATACTGTTGTAGAAGACTTAGATAGCTTTTCTTGGGCAGAACTCTTTGTTGATTTACTTAGCTTTTATCTGTGTAATGCATTTCATAAACTTAAAAATTATATGATATATTCTTATAAATCATCTGTAAGATTATGCTATGTACTTGAATACACGAATAAATTATATTTGCTAGTGACATAACTCTTAGTGACAGTACTTCATTCTGTAGGGCTCTTTATTACTCTTTGCACTTGAATATATAGAGGTATGCTCACAACAGAGTTAGATTTACATGTGAAAAGCAGCCCATGGGAATACTCTGATTTTAGGGGAAATGGTAGTGGTAGGTAAAACTTGAAACTCAGTTCAGTTCAGTCACTCAGTTGTGTCCAACTCTTTGCGACCCCATGAATTGCAGCACGCCAGGCCT
>SJYA01011119.1:10890-23974 GCA_006410615.1 Neotragus moschatus
TTTTTTTTTTTTTTTAAATTGGAGGCTAATTACTTTACAACATTGTGGTGGTTTTTTGCCATACATTCACATGAATCCGCCATGAGTGTCTGTACATGTGTTCCCCATTCTGACCCTCCCTCCCACCTCCCTCCCCATCCCATCTCTCAGAGTTATCCCAGTGAATACATCCTATTGTGTATGGTGTTAGAAAACGTTCTAGTTTCATTCTTTCACAGGTGGTTGACCAATTTCCCCAGTACCATTTGTTCAAGAGATTGTCTTTTCTTCATTGTCCATTCTTGCCTCCTTTGTCCAAGATAAGGTATCCATAGGTAGGATAAATCCATAGGATTTATCTCTGGTAATGCTACTTTGTTCCATTGATCTATGTTTCTGTTTTTGTGCCAGTACCATACTATCTTGATGACTGCTGCTTTGAAGTATAGCCTGAAGTCAGGCAAGTTGATTCCTCCACTTCCATTCTTCTTTCTCAAGATTGCTTTGGCTATTCAGTTTTTTTTTTCCATACAAATTGTGAAGTTATTTGTTCTAATTCTCTGGAAAATATCATTGGTAGCTAGATAGAGAATGCATTGAATCTATAGATTGCTTTGGGTAGTATACTCATTTTCACTACATTGATTCTTCCAATCCATGAACATGGCATATTTCTCCACCTATTTGTGTCATCTTTGATTTCTTTCATCAGTGTTTTATAGTTTTCCACATATATGTCTGTTGCTTCTTTAGATAGATTTATTCCTAAGTATTTTATTTTTTCAGTGCAATGGTGAATGGAATTGTTTCCTTAATTTTTCTTTCTGTTTTCTCACTGAGAGTGTACAGGAATGCAACGGATTTCTGCATATTAATTTTATATCCTACAACTTTACTGCATTCATTGATTAGCTCTAGTAATTTACTACTTTAGGGTTTTCTATGTAGAGGATCATGTTATCGGCAAAAAGTGAGAGTTTTACTTCTTCTTTTCCAATCTGGAGTCCTTTTATTTCTTTTTCTGTTTTAATTGCTGAGGCCGAAACTTCCAAAACTATGTTGAATAGTAGTGGTGAGAGTGCGCACCATTAACTTGTGGGGAAATGCCTTTAATTTTTCACCATTAAGGATAATGTTTGCTGTGGGTTTGTCATATAAGACTTTTATTATGTTCCTTCTATGCCTGCTTTCTGGAGGGTTTTCTTTTTATCATAAACAGATGTTGAAATTTTTCAAAGACTTTCTCTGTATCTATTGAGATAATCATGTTTTTTAACTTTCAATTTGTTAATGTGGTGTATTACATTGATTGATTTGTGAATATTGAAGAACCCATGCATTCCTAGGATAAACCCCACTATGTCATGATGTATGATCTTTTTAATATGCTGTTGGCTTCTGTTTGCTATAATTTTTTTAAGGATGTTTGCACCTGTATTCATCAGTGATATTGGCCTGTAGTTTTCTTTTTTTTAATGGCATATTTTTTGGGGTTTGTTATTAGGGTGATGGTGGCCTCATAGAATGAGTTTGGAAGTTTATCTTCCTTTACAGTTTTCTGGAAGAGTTTGAGTAGGATAGGTATCGACTCTTTTCTAAATTTTTGGTAGAATTCAGCTGTGAAGCCATCTGGTTCTGGGCTTCTGTTTGTTGGAAGATTTCTGATTATGGTTTTGATTTCTGTCCTTGTAATTGGTCTGTTAAGATTTTCTATTTCTTCCTGGTTCAGTTTTTGAAAGTTATAATTTTCTAAGAATTTGTCCATTTTTCCAAGTTGTACATTTTATTGGCATATAGTTGCTGATAGTAGTCTCTTATGATCCTTTGTATTTCTGTGTTGTCCATTGTGATTTCTCCATTTTTATTTCTAATTTTGTTGACTTGATTCTTCTCCTTTGTTTCTTGATGAGTCTGGCAAATGGTTTTTCAATTTTATTTGTCCTCTTGAAGAACCAGCTTTAACCTCGGTTGATTTTTGCAATGGTCTCTTTTGTTCCTTTTGTATTTATTTCTGCCCTAATTTTTGTGATTTCCTTTCTTCTACTAACCAAATAGGTGGCAAGAATACACTGAAGAACTGTACCAAAAAAATCTTCATGACCAGATAATCACGATGGTGTGATCACTCACCTAGAGCTAGACATCCTGGAATGTGAAGTCAAGTGGACCTTAGGAAGCATCACTAGGAGCAAAGCTAGCAGAGGTGATGGACTTCCAGTTGAGCTATTTCAAACCCTCATAGATGATGCTTGAAAGTGCTGCACTCAATATACAAACAAATTTGGAAAACTCAGCTGTAGCCACAGGACTGGAAGTGGTCACTTTACATTTCAATCCCAAAGAAAGGGAATGCAAAGAATGGTCAAACTACTGCACAATTGCATTCATCTCACATGCTAGTAAAGTAATGCTTAAAAGTCTCCAAACCAGGCTTCAGCCTGGCTGAACCGTGAACCATGAACTTTCAGATATTTAAGCTGGTTTTAGAAAAGGCAGAGGAACCAGAGATCAAATTGCCAACATCCGCTGGATCATTGAAAAAGCAAGAAAGTTCCAGAAAAAAATCGATTTCTGCTTTATTGACTATGCCAAAGCCATTGACTGTGTGGGTCACAATAAACTGAGGAAAATTCTTCAAGAGATGGGAATACCTGACTACCTGACCTGCCTCTTGAGAAACCTGTATGCAGGTCAGGAAGAAATAGTTAGAACTGGACATGGAACAACAGACTGGTNAAAAAAAAAAAAAGGGAAAGAAGTTGTGACCAAAACGATGAAGAAGGCCAAACATTCACTATGATACCCTGTGTGTTGTTCATTTAGGAATGAGCACTCTAAAAAAAAAGGGAG
The DNA here is from genome assembly GCA_006410615.1 of Neotragus moschatus. Classification (NCBI taxonomy): domain Eukaryota; kingdom Metazoa; phylum Chordata; class Mammalia; order Artiodactyla; family Bovidae; genus Neotragus; species Neotragus moschatus. The sequence continues at coordinate 13,720 of SJYA01011119.1, forward strand.
GTAATGAAAGAAAAAATTAAAAAAAGTATTAAGGTAAAAATAGGCAACAATGCCGTATATTCACGCATTTCTCCCCAAATATCCCCTTTACATCTTTTCTTGTGGGAAAATTAGTCTTGAAATATGAGTTTTATATCATGATACTGCCTCAGGAACACATTTAGTGCACAGATTTAAATGTTTCCTTTAAACACTGTATTTCTCCTACCTCTTCCACAAAATATTCCTCTTTTTGTAGCTACATCCAGGTACACAGTGAATAATGTGGTGATTACAAGTACGGACTTGGGAGCTGAAGACTGGGGTATGGATCTCCTAGTTCATTAATTCCCTAACTGTATGACTTGGGGTAAGTTACTTAACCTATCTTTGTACCAGATTCCTCATCTGAAAATTAGGATGATTAACACTATTTACCCTTAAAGGGCTGTTGTGAGGATTGACTGATCAGTTAATATATAAGACACTTAGACCCCCCAAAGGCACTGAGTAAACACTGTTTAAGTACTAGCTACCCCTGCAGCTAACAGATCATCATCACTATCACCACCACACCACCTATCGATCAACCCTTGATGATACACACAAGCCTGAATTTATTTCAGTGGGTTAAAAAGTAAGGTGCTCCTTTATTCATAGTATTTGAATTACTCATAGTATTATGCAGTGGTTACTCATAGGATATGTATGCAGTGAAGATAGTCCTTCTGCGACTTCTGGAAAACTATCAGAATCTTTCATCACAGCTCTGCGTGTCAGTGTACAGGAGAGTAGGCAATATTTAGAGAGCTTTTCCCAGCACAAGTGCTAGGTAAGTAGTATGATTCTGAATAGAGCCTACTCATACAATAACATTTACATCAATAGATACAACAGTATGTTTCTTCTCCCAGTCCTACCTTCAGCCTGTCCTTGGGCAGCGCGACAACCCCTTGCTTGATGATTTCCAGGACTCGTTCCACTGACAGCTCAGCTCCAGCTTGTAGCAACCTTGAGCTAAAGAAGGTGATCACCTGGAATGCAAAGTGTTATTTTTTTAAACAAGTAGATACATGAGATATATTTTCAGTAGATGCCTTTCTCACGTGGTAGTCAAATGATCATTGTTCCATTTCTTAGAGTGACCTGGCTTTTAACTCACCCGCTCTCCTAAATCAGTCCTCTCTCTATAAAGGGTTTGATGGCTGAATCAGAGCCAATCCCCTTAATATTCAGGGTTGATTATCCATTCTGTGAATTAAGTAGGTTCCTCAATTCTGAGCTTTCTTGTGCTACCCCACCTTGCATTTATATTTCATTTAGAGAGAAGCATTCATCAGAAGGCAGGAAGAGAAAGCCAAAGCTTAAAATCTGTTAATATTGAGGCTTAACAGTAACTGTAAAAACAAGTCTTAGGAAGAAAGGAATTTGAAACTAATGGCTAAAATGATGTTTTGGGGATTATTTATCAATTTAATTTATCCACAATACTCTTATCTCTGATCACCAGGGAAAATCAACAGCAAGCTATAATTTTTTTTTTCTTTTTTTGGTTTCATGTCACAGCACAGCCTGAATGAACTATGTAGCAAGATGCTAAGATAGTAACATTGTGGAAATAACACTGTCTCCTAACAGTTGTCATTAAAAACTAAAAGAATATCATCATTTCTTAGGAAATCACTTACAAACCACAGTGTTAATAAATCAAGATGACCATGGGTCACTTTTTATTTAAAGCTATACTATACACGATAGACAAGAGATACCTGCAAAATATAAAAATTTATGTTGTTTAAAAAGTTGAGTATTTCCATTTACATACTTTCTATTTTATAGGTAAGATATTTTAAGTTACTAAGAATTATTTCCAATTTTTTTCTAAATTTTCTTTCAGGATTACTCTCTTAAATATTAATTGTTCAAATGCACAATCAGTTTTCTCCTAACCATTCTAGTGGGGAAGGTGCATGATATGACATAAATGCCACTGAAATGGATTTATTCTGGAAAGCAGAGATCCAGCTAGAGCCAGAACCTTAACAAGCTTGTGCCTTGAAAGACGGTGGCAGTGAGTGAAAACAAAGGCAGCCAATGCCTGGCTACACTGCTGTTGATTCCAAATAAACCGTCGCTTTGTCTCAGGCAGCTTGCTGGCACCGGCTCCTTTGTGAGTTGCTTATTTTGTCCACGACAGGTTGGTTTCCAACATGTGCCTAAGGCTCTTGTTTTTTCCAAGTCAGATTTTAAGCTCTTTAGGGGAATTCTGGGATAGAATTTTGTTCACAGAGTTTAGTCACAGCAGGTACTGAAATTGATTTTTATAAATCATAATTCTTTTTTTTTTAAAAAATGGACGTTTTATATGTGTAAAATAAGTAAATACAGAGAAAATATTTTTTGATTTTTGGTTGTACCTCCTTGTACTCCTCGGAAGAAAAGTTAATTTATGACCAACCTAGATAACATATTCAAAAGCAGAGATATTACTTTGCCAACTAAGGTCCATCTAGTCAAAGCTATGGTTTTTCCAGTAGTCATGTATGGATGCGACAGTTGGACTGTGAAGAAGGCTGAGCACCGAAGAATTGATGTTTTTGAACTGTGGTGTTGGAGAAGACTCTTGACAGTCCCCTGGACTGTAAGGAGATCCAACCAGTCCATTCTAAAGGAGATCAGCCCTGGGATTTCTTTGGAAGGAATGATGCTGAAGCTGAAGCTCTGGTACTTTGGCCACCTCATGCGAAGAGTTGACTCATTGGAAAAGACTCTGATGCTGGGAGGGATTGGGGGCAGGAGGAGAAGGGGACGACCGAGGATGAGATGGCTGGATGGCATCATTGACTTGATGGGCGTGAGTCTGAGTGAACTCTGGGAGTTGGTGATGGACAGGGAGGCCTTACGTGCTGCAATTCATGGGGACACGACTGAGCGACAGAATGTACCTCAAGTTTTTGTGTTTTAATCAATACACTGATGATACCCTTGACAACTTATTCAATGGAAGAGATATTCAGAGAATTTATAAGGAAATACATGATATTCTGTGTCTTTAAAAAAGATGCAGTGTGTAAAAAAGACAAAGATGCAATGTAACTGGGAGACTAGACACAGATCAAACATGTACAAGGAAATGGGTTTAGATATCACGGTAGTGTACACTACAAATTTCTCAAAAAGTCAGAGGCCTAGTTTGGGTCTTGCCTGTGATACTTACTAACAATGTGACACTCAACTTCTTCCAGACGTAGAACTGTGGAGTGCTTGGGAGCACTTATCAGGTGTCAGATAGCTTGGATTTAAACCTGTTTTCCTTATAAACTAAGGCAAGTTATTTAACATCTCCATACCTGAGTTTCCTGATCTATAAATATCAGGTATGGACCTGTCATATACTGCCTTTACTATGAGAGATATGTTCCATACCTACTGTGTGGAAATTTTTAATCATAAGTGGATGAATTTGTCAAAAGTTTTTGGCGTCTATTGAGATAATCATATGACTTTTATTCTTCAATTTGTTTTTAAAGTTGCATATCACATTGATTTGCAGATTTTGAACTATCCTTGCATCCCTGGGATAAATCCTATGTGACCATGGTGCACGACCCTTTTAATGTGTTGTTGTATTCAGCCTGGTAATATTTTGTTGGGGATTTTTGCATCTATGTTCATCAGTGATGTTGGCCTGTAGTTTTCTTTTTTTGTGATGTTTTTGTCTGGTTTTGGTATCAGGATGATGCTGCCTCACAGAGTGNGACAGAATGTACCTCAAGTTTTTGTGTTTTAATCAATACACTGATGATACCCTTGACAACTTATTCAATGGAAGAGATATTCAGAGAATTTATAAGGAAATACATGATATTTTGTGTCTTTAAAAAAGATGCAGTGTGTAAAAAAGACAAAGATGCAATGTAACTGGGAGACTAGACACAGATCAAACATGTACAAGGAAATGGGTTTAGATATCACGGTAGTGTACACTACAAATTTCTCAAAAAGTCAGAGGCCTAGTTTGGGTCTTGCCTGTGATACTTACTAACAATGTGACACTCAACTTCTTCCAGACGTAGAACTGTGGAGTGCTTGGGAGCACTTATCAGGTGTCAGATAGCTTGGATTTAAACCTGTTTTCCTTATAAACTAAGGCAAGTTATTTAACATCTCCATACCTGAGTTTCCTGATCTATAAATATCAGGTATGGACCTGTCATATACTGCCTTTACTATGAGAGATATGTTCCATACCTACTGTGTGGAAATTTTTAATCATAAGTGGATGAATTTGTCAAAAGTTTTTGGCGTCTATTGAGATAATCATATGACTTTTATTCTTCAATTTGTTTTTAAAGTTGCATATCACATTGATTTGCAGATTTTGAACTATCCTTGCATCCCTGGGATAAATCCTATGTGACCATGGTGCACGACCCTTTTAATGTGTTGTTGTATTCAGCCTGGTAATATTTTGTTGGGGATTTTTGCATCTATGTTCATCAGTGATGTTGGCCTGTAGTTTTCTTTTTTTGTGATGTTTTTGTCTGGTTTTGGTATCAGGATGATGCTGCCTCACAGAGTGAGTTCAAAAGTGCTTACTCTGTAATCTTTGAAATAGTTTGAGAAAAATAGATATTAATTCTTCTCTAAATGTTTGGTAGATTTCACCCATGAAATCATTTGGTTTGGATTTTTGCTTGTTGAGGGTTTTAAAATCACTGGTTCAATTTCATTACTTGTAACTGGTCTGGTCATATTTTCTATTTCATCATGGTTCAGTTTCGGGAGAGTGTGCATGTTTAGGAATTTGCCCATTTCTAAGTTGTACATTTTACTGGCATACAGTTTTTTTTTTTTTTTACAGCAATCTATTATGATCCTTTGTATTCCTGTGGTATCAGTTGAAACTTTTTTTGATTCTGATTTTACTGATATGGGCCCTCTTTTTTCACCAATTTTGTTTATCTTTTCAATGAATCAACTCTCAGTTCCACTAATCTTTACTATTTTTTTTTCAGTCTCTATTTCAGTTACTTATTTGAGAATTTTCCTGTTTCCTGAAATAGGCTTGTATTGTTAGAAACTACCTTCTTAGAATTGTTTTTGCTTTATCCCATAGATTTTGGATCACAGGTCATAGGATCATTTCCATTTTCATTTGTTTCCAGGATTTAAAAAAATTTCCTTTTTGATTTCTTCAGTGACTCTGGTTGTTTAGCAGCATATTGCTTAGCCTCCACATGTTTATTGCAATTTTTCTTCCTTCAAATTGATTTGCAGTCTCATAGTACTCTGGTTGGAGAAGATGCTTGATATGGTTTCAGTTTTCTTAAATTTTACTTAGAGTTGTTTTGTGACCTAGCATGCTGTCTATCCTGGAGACTGTACAATGTGCTCTAGAAAAGAACATTCTGCTGCCTTTGGAAAAAATATTCTCTATATAATCTATTAAGTCCATTTGGTCTAAAGTGTCATCTAAGGCCAATGTTTCCTTACTGATTTTCTGTCTGAATGATCTGTCCATTGGTGTTAGTGGGGCTACAAAAGGTGATTTCAAGATGAACAGATGACCCCTGCAAATGCAGTGGGTTATATTACAGGAAGAGAACTCTGAGCTTAGGGAATACAAACTCTTATAATGGTCAGTAAGCATGTCTCCCTTTTGTTCTAGAGGGAAACACAGACATGCCCCCAACCTTCCCCCTAACTGATTCCAGGTATCTGTACAACTTGCTCTCTACTTCTTTCAAGTCTGAGCTCAAATGTAACTTCTCAGAGAGGTCCTCTCTGACTTGACTCTTTAGATCTGTAATTTCACAACCCTATTCCAAATAGTACTCATTATTACTCTCTCTTTTTTTTTTGACATAGCAACTCATAGATATTGATGTCATTTACAGAGCTAAGGAAGACTGCAGAAGAAAAAGTTGATTCATTTTGTGTTTGATTTTTTGTTTTTTGGAAAAAAAATGAATTCTCATTTAATCTTGTTTAACATTTGTGGAACTGTTATACAGGCAACTGAATGTGCTAAGGCAACTAGGTTTTCTGTATTTCCAGCTCTAGAAATACAGAAAATCTAGTATAAATTTTACACTGTCTAGAGACAAAAACAGTTCTTGCCTTTACCATACCACAAAACTATTGTTGTTCACTGTCTCTGTCCTCTACTTATAGTCAGCCTTGACATTTCTTTCATGCCCTCTCCTGTTTGGTGTGTTATTTCTATTTTGTCCTGTTGCTTGAATTCAGCCAGATCATATCATCTTATGAGTTAGATGCAGAGGCTATGTGCTAGTGGCTAATAATAATTTGGCTACCTGAAACGCACATGTATAGCTCCTTCTGCAGAAGTTAAAAGTACTCCAAAGTTAGTCACTCCTGTCTCAGACATTCACTACTGCTTAATGTCTTAATAAAAAATATCAACTCTCAACCGCCTATCAGCTAAAAATAACAGTCGATTCATAGTCTCCCCTACCAAAACTTTTCAAGGTTAACTCCATGAAAGAAGAAATAGCAAAGGTTTGCTTAAGCCAAGATTTCAGGAGCATTTAGGTGAGAGCAGGAGAAGGTAAAGTGCTGAAAGAGGCAAAAAGTGGAAATGTTATTTATATCTTTATCATGGCATTCTTTTCAAAATATGTAAAAAGTTTAAAATGATTTTGAATGAATTTCCAGCATGCCCAACACTATTTTGGATGACAGTATTCAACAAAAAGTTGCTGGAAAATCTGCTCATTTAGAATCTTATTTAGGTTTATCCAAGTGAATGCTGAAAATATGGAGTTTATAATGAGAAAACCTGGATTAAAGGCTGAGTGATTTACTAGCTAAGTGACCTTGAACCAACAATTTCACCCCTGAAGCCTTGCTCTGCCTCCCTCATGGGGATAATTCATGGGTCAAGTGAGACAGGCATATGCAAATAACCCTCAGTGATGAAGCTCCATGCAAGCGTGATCACTATGTAAGAGGATGACTCCATTATTTATTTATTTATTTTTGGGCTGTGCTGTGTGGCTTGAAGAATCTTAATTCCCCAACTCAGGATTGAACCTGAGGCCTGGCAGTGAAAGTGCTGAGTCCCAATCAGGGAATTCCCTAAGAGGATGATTCTTAGGTGGAGATGTGTGTTAAAAATCACCTAGGAAGCCTTCTCGAAGCCTGTTGGTTTCCTTATCTGTAAAGTGAGATAATAGTAACTAGTTTACTGGTTTAAGAGGAATAAAAGGGTAATATATGTAAAGGTACTTAAGTCTTATTCCCAGCACTTAATAGAGACTCAAAAAATGTTTAGGCATATGTTCATCTAGTTTTAAGAAGTGCAGAACAGCACATAGCCAAATGTTTACCTTGAGGTTGCATTTTTCACTGAATATAGTTGCAGTCTCAATAAGCAGTCCATTCTGGTGACAAGGGCAGGATATAAATCTAGTTTAATATTCCGCTTTTATTTCTACTTGCTTATATACTGTGAGAAAAACAGTCAAGGGCCTTCTATTTCTTCACCTTGACTCTGCTTTTTGCTTCTTCCAAAGGAGATTAAGTCTCAAATGGATCTAGTTTAAGTCCTTTGCATGGTTCTTTTATGTCCTTTCAAGAAAAATATGGTCCTTCAGGGTTATTTTTAAAGTTTCAATAGCTGGCTACTTTACTCATGGAGTAAAGACTGATTTGACATCACTGGAAGTTAGAAGGAGAAAGTAAATTTCCAGGTTTGTTTTCAGACCTTTTCAGGTAGTGAATAGGCAAATCAATGAGAAACTGGAGGAACATTTAGTGAATGGTGATAGTAATCAGGCAAGATGATTACAAAAAACGTTTTGTTTTTTTTTAATCAAACTGCCTTGGTTTGAGTTCTAGCTTTATCACTTTCTGAATGTGTGATCATGAGCAACTTAAATCTTTCTAAGCTGGCTTCTTTATCTGCAACTGAAAATTAAAATCAAATATATCTCACAAGTTTGTTTTTTAATGAAAATTAAGAGACATAATACATATAAATGTTCAGAAAGCACGCTATAAAGCTAGCAGTGCTAATGATTAATAGAAAAGGAACAAATGGTTTTTGATGTGGTTTAAACATTTAACACTAAATAATCCAAACAATGTGTTAAAACATGATCATCCATCACTCATTACAGTTACGAACATAGGAAAAAATAAATCTTGAGTTAGTCTTTTAGCAGAAAGAAAGAGAAAAAAAATGGGTTATTATGAAAAGAGGTATTGGTAATTAAAGGGAAAACACTTCCTTCCAATACACCACAGATACAGTTTATCTGACATACACTGTATACAATTCAAGTGGCTATCCAGAGGAAGAAAACAAGGGTGGAAAGTGTGGAGAGGGAGGGAAGATGGAAGGAAGGAAAGGAGAAAAGGAGAAAAAAGACAAGAAGGAAAGAAGAAAGAAACTGAAATCAGAGAGGTCCAGAGAAAGGTAAAAGTTATGATAGAAAGGGGAGGAGTTTGCCATAGGAGAGACTAAAAACAATTAGGCAGATGCAGGTTAGAAATATGGAAGTTAAAAAAGGATATATTGGATAGTTCTATAATTCAAAGATCTGGATAAATCTTGGAAAAAGCAAGATATTCTCCACCCTGGAATGGGAAAGAGATACATTTATAAGTACCCTAAGAAGATATTATTTTAGTACTGCATTGCCCTTTCCTAAGTGGAATTCGTAGTCCCAGTTAGACATCAAGAGACCCAAGAGTGTAACNTGGAAGGAAGGAAAGGAGAAAAGGAGAAAAAAGACAAGAAGGAAAGAAGAAAGAAACTGAAATCAGAGAGGTCCAGAGAAAGGTAAAAGTTATGATAGAAAGGGGAGGAGTTTGCCATAGGAGAGACTAAAAACAATTAGGCAGATGCAGGTTAGAAATATGGAAGTTAAAAAAGGATATATTGGATAGTTCTATAATTCAAAGATCTGGATAAATCTTGGAAAAAGCAAGATATTCTCCACCCTGGAATGGGAAAGAGATACATTTATAAGTACCCTAAGAAGATATTATTTTAGTACTGCATTGCCCTTTCCTAAGTGGAATTCGTAGTCCCAGTTAGACATCAAGAGACCCAAGAGTGTAACAGCCATTCTGTTTACTTTGTATACACTTGAAATTTTTTATAATAAAATGTTTTTAAAATAAAAAAAGTATAATAGGATCAGATTAATTGCATCAGATTAATTTAAAAGGATACAAGATCAAGAAAAAAGAGAATGTGAACAGCATAGTCACAGGCTTTTGTTTTTGCTGGGAATGCTCATAGTAGTCTCAGGGCTAGTCTCTGGACCCTCAAAGGATAGTGCCGATGTGAGAGATACAGTGGGCAGATTCAATAGCCACCCAAGCTGAGAAGCCAGATACCAAACAGAAACCAATACCCTTCATGACACTCTCAGCTTCTAGGTCCCTGAAAAGGACATGCCTGGTTGTGAGTTGTTTTTTTCACTCAGGGAAGCCCAAAGCTATAGTCCTTCTAGCCCAGACTCAACTTACCAACCAAATGTCATTTTATTACATTCTCCTTTTATCACAGCAGTATTACTGAATTAACACAGCTGACATTCCACGTTCACTAGATTTCCAAGGAACAAAAAACAGATGAACCCAGGCCAATCTCCCATGTAACACAGAAAAGGGTTTTGTTAAACCTTTCACTCATATGCACAATGAATTGTAATCTCAGTATTTTACTCCCCAAAATGGTACCAGCAAGAACTAGAAATGAATTTGGACAAATGCATGAATAGGCTGGCTAGAACTGGCTTTTTACTTTATTTTGGTTGCACCCTGTGGCTTGGAGCATCTTAGTTCTCCGACTACAGATCAAACCTGTGCCCCCTGCAATGGAAGTGTTAAGTTCTAACCTCTGAACTGCCAGGAAACCTCCAGAAGTGGCTTTTTAGCTACAAGCTAGCCTATAAAGTTTGTCTTCATAGAGAAAATTGATTTCCTCTCAACACTGTGATTGTTAAGACTGCTATGACCACTATTAAGAGGAGTAAGAAAGGCTCTGCCTTTCCTATCCAGAAACTCTCCTTTCTGGATAGTTTCTCCGAGAACTGGGATGAGAGAAGGGACTGCACTTCTCTGAGACTCTCTCAGGGAAAAAGTAGATTCTACTTTTTCCACTGAGGTAAAGAATGCTCAAACTACCACCTGACTGCACTCATCTCACACGCTGGTAAACTAATGGTCAAAATTCTCCAAGCCAGGCTTCAGCAATACACGAACCGTGAACTTCCAGATGTTCAAGCTGGTTTTA
>SJYA01011120.1:0-12965 GCA_006410615.1 Neotragus moschatus
ATCAGAGGACAGATACACTGAAACCGTACTCACAGAAAACTAGTCAATCTAATCACAGTAGGATCTAACCACACCCTTGTCTAACTCAATGAAACTAAGCCATGCCTGCAGGGCAACCCAAGATGAGCGGGTCATGGTGGAGAGATCTGACAGAATGTGGTCTGCTGGAGAAAGGAATGGCAAGCCACTTCAGTATTCTTGCCTTGAGAACCCCATGAACAGTATGAAAAGGCAAAATGATAGGATACTGAAAGAGGAACTCCCCAGGTCAGTAGGTGCCCAATATGCTACTGGAGATCAGTGGAGAAATAACTCCAGAAAGAATGAAGGGATGGAGCCAAAGCAAAAACAAAACCCAGATGTGGATGTGACTGGTGATAGAAGCAAGGTCCAATGCTGTGAAGAGCACTATTGTATAGGAACCTGGAATGTCAGGTCCATGAATCAAGGCAAATTGGAAGTGGTCAAACAAGAGATGGCAAGAGTGAACGTCGACATTCTAGGCAATCAGCGAACTAAAATGGACTGGAATGGGTGAATTTAACTCAGATGACCTAATTTATTATATCTACTACTGTGGGGAGGAATTTCTCAGAAGAAATGGAGTAGCCATCATGGTCAACAAAAGAGTCCAAAATGCAGTACGTGGATGCAATCTCAAAAACGACAGAATGATCTCTGTTCGTTTCCAAGGCAAACCATTCAATATCACAGTAATCCAAGTCTATGCCCCAACCAGTAACGCTGAAGAAGCTGAAGTTGAACAATTCTATGAAGACCTACAAGACCTTTTAGAACTAACACCCAAAAAAGATGTCCTTTTCATTATAGGGGACTGGAATGCAAAAGTAGGAAGTCAAGAAGGGGATACAAAATGGTAGTCATTTTGAAAAACAATGTAGCAGTTCCTTGAAAGAATAAACTTCTGCCAGAGCAAGTCTGCTACCAGGTATGACCAAGAGAAATGAACTACATAAGAACTTGTACAGAAATGTACATAGCAGCATAACAGACAAAATGTAGAACAACCCTGAATGTCTATTACCTGAGGAATGAATGTACAAAAGGTATTATATATCCATACACCCTGGAATATTATATGACAATTAAAAGGAATGACGTACAGGAGTTCCCTGGTGGTCCAGTTGTTAGGACTGAGCTTCCCTGTAGGGGAAAAGAGGAATGAAGTATTGACACATACTACAATGTAGATGAACCACAAAAATATTAGCTATGTGAAGTAAGACTGTCACAAAAGACCACATATTCATGAAAACAAGAGGTTAGCAGTTCTTGCCTGGAGAATCCCAGGGACGGCAGAGCCTGGTGGGCTGCCGTCTATGGGGTCGCACAGAGTTGGACACAACTGAAGCGACTGAGAAGCAGCAGCAGAGTAAACTGGGAGGAAATAGACGCATGAACTTTTGGGATAAGGAAAATGCTCTAAAATTGTTTATAGTTGTGGTTGCAAAATTTAATGAATATACTAGAAACAGATGAATCGTGTACTTTAAACAATATATGTACATTAAGATAACAAAAAAAGCTGCTTATTTTTTAAAAAGGGGCAGGTGTGGGGGGCGTTTCCTGGTAGTCCAGTGGTTTAAGAATCTGCCATTATTTGTAACGCAGGGGACACCAGTTCAATCCCCGGTCCAGCCAGATGCCACATGCTGCAGGGCAAGTAAGCCTGTGCTGTGCTGTGCTCAGCTGTATCCAACTCTTTGTGACCCCATGGACTGTAGCCCACCAGGATCCTCTGTCCATGGGATTCTCCTGGGAAGAATATTGAAGTGGGTTGTCATTTCCTTCTCCAGGCCATCTTCCTGACCCAGGGATTGAACCCACGACTCCTGCACTGGCAGGCAGATTCTTTACCATTAGGGCCACCTGGGAAGCCCCAAATAAGACGGTGCACCACAACTACTAGAGCCCGAGTTCTGCAATGAGAGAAGCCACTGCCACAATAAGTCTATGCACCTCAATGAGAGAATAGTTCCTGCTTGCCGCAAGTTGAGAAAGCCCAGAACAGCCAAAAATAAATAAACCTGGAGTCCAAATGCAGTCACATCCTAATAGCAACAAGAATACTCAGCTCCTCAGATCTTAAAAAAAAAAAGCAAAAAACAAACAAACACCATAGAAGCCAACCTGAAAGAGCCCCTACTGGCCAAATGTAAAGCAATTTATAGTACTGGATGATAAGCCAAGGTAAAAATAAATATAAATGAGTGCATATTGGTATAAGTTATTGAGTGAAAAAATATTTCGGCAGGGACAAATCTTTCTTACAGCAGCACTCCAGATAATATATATAGGTATATCCCATTAAGGAGGTGGAGTTTAGTCCCCCTTCCCCTGGAGTGTGGGCTGGGCTGAATGACTCACTTCCTAGGAATAGAGTAGGGCAAGGAAGAAATACTAACTTTACAGTAGAGAAACCTGGCAGACAACACCTTAATCAAGTGAATAAGATTAACATCATTGGTGTCAAGTCACTGAAATCATGACCTCCTGATAAGATGTGATGAGAAATGCAGCCCATCTTGCTGATGCTCTTACCCTAAAAACCCATAACCCTTCTAATCATGAGAGAAACGTTAAACAAACCCAAATAGAGGGACATCCTACAAAATATCTGACCAGTTCTTTTCAAAACTGTCATGAAAAACAAAGAAAGACGGAGAAATCATCAAATACTGGAGGAAACTATAGAGAAGACATGACAACCAAATGTAATATAGTATTCTGAAGTGTATCCAGGAATAATAAAAGGCAATTACGGGTGGTAGGGTAGAATTGAGCCTGACTGCTAACAGATATGAGATTTCTTTTGGAGTTGATGAAATAAACTGGAGTTAGATGGTGATGATGGCTGTATAACCTTGTGAATTTAAAAAAATCCAATAAACTGTTACTTTGAAAACCTACAATGTGTTGCCTTAAGTAATGCCCTGAGTGGATTAGAGCAAAGGAAAGAGGAAGGCGGCACCGGTGCACAGAATGAGGAGCCAGAGGTGCAGCAGTGTGATTAACTACAGGAGACTGGATGAAGGCAGGCTGAGGCCAAGAGGACTCTATGCAACCCTAAGGGCAGAGACTGCCAGGCTCCTCTATCCAACGAATTTTCCAGGCAAGAATACTGCAGGTGGTTGCCATACATACAGACAGAAAAGGCCAGATGTGTAATCTAGAAAAATGACTCTAGGACAGGACTGTAAAAGATGAATTGAATGGGATTAAAAAAAAAAAAAACAGACGTAAGTTAGAAGTGGTTTCTTTTTCATTTTATCTGTTTCATCTCCTGGATCTGTATATACTTGAGAAAGCTTTAGTATTTATTACATAGTTATATGGGGCTTCCCTGATGACTCAGACAGTAAAGAATCCACCTGCAATGTGGGAGATCTGGGTTCAATCCCCGGGTTGGAAAGATCCCCTGGAGGAAGGCATGTCAACCCACTCTAGTATTCCTGCCTGGAGAATCCCCAAGGACAGAAGAGCCTGGGCAGGCTGTAGTCCATGGGGTCACAAGGAGTCAGACACGACTAAGCAACTAAGTGCACACAGCACACACTCAGTTATATAATGCATGTTTGAATAAAACAAGATTATAAAAATTTCCATAAAAGATTGGAACTCTGATGCTGGAAAATGTAGCCTCATCATATTTCTACGAGAAATCAGATTATCCTTTTTAAAAATTATAAAACTTAGTACTGTTCGTCAAAATCTTGAGGTCTCCCAAAATGTTTTCCTAGAGTACTACTATATTAAAAGAAATTCTTCCAGAGTAACTAAGTATGGCAATATGAAAATTTATAAAGAATGTATGAAATTCACCAATGCAACAGCATGAAAGAATAGTAAAGAACATCCGTTCAAGAAGCTAGAGCACCTGGGTTTGAATACTGGCTCTCCCACTTACTACGTGTTTTTCGAAGTAAGTTATTCGTGTCTCCAATTTCCTCATCAGTAAAATAAAGTTTGTAGTACTTATTAAATGGCTTGGTATGAGAAGTGAGTAAATGCTTGCAAAATGCATTAGAACAGTGCTTAACAGGGCTTCCCTTTGTGGCTCAGCTGGTAAAGAATCTGCCCACAATGCGGGAGACCAGGGTTCAAACCCTGGGTTGGGAAGATCCCCTGGAGAAGGGAAAGGCTACCCACTCCAGTATTCTGGCCTGGAAAATTCCATGGACTATATAGTCCTTTTCACAGCTGTTTGTAAGGCCTCCTCAGACAGCCATTCTGCTTTTTTGCATTTCTTTTCCATGGGGATGGTCTTGATCCCTGTCCCCTGTACAATGTCACAAACCTCCGTCCAGAGTTCATCAGGCGCTCTATCAGATCTAGTCCCTTAAATCTACTTCTCACTTCCACTGTGTAGTCATACCTCAAATAGGAAAAGGAGTACCTCGAGGCTGTATATTGTTACCCTGCTTATTTAATTTATATGCAGAGTACATCATGAGAAATGCTAGGCTGGAAGAAGCACAAGCTGGAATCAAGATTGCCGGGAGAAATATCAATAACCTCAGATATGCAGATGACACCATCTTTATGGCAGAAAGTGAAGAGGCGCTAAAGAGCCTCTTGATGAAAGTGAAAGAGGAGAGTGAAAAAGTTGGCTTAAAGCTCAACATTCAGAAAACTAAGATTATGGCATCTTGTCCCATCACTTCATGGGAAATAGATGGGGAAACAGTGTCAGATTTTATTTTGGGGGGCTCCAAAATCACTGCAGATGGTGACTGCAGCCATGAAATTAAAAGACACTTACTCCCTAGAAGGAAAGTTACGACCAACCTAGATAGCATATTCAAAAGCAGAGACATTACGTTGACAACAAAAATCCGTCTAGTCAAGGCCATGGTTTTTCCAGTGGTCATGCATGGATGTGAGAGTTGGACTGTGAAGAAAGCTGAGCAATGAAGAATTGAGGTTTTTGAACTGTGGTGTTAGAGAAGACTCTTGAGAGTCCCTTGGACTGCAAGGAGATCCAACCAGTCCATCCTAAAGGAGATCGGTCCTGGGATTTCTTTGGAAGGAATGATGCTGAAGCTGACACTCCAATACTTTGGCCACCTCATGTGAAGAGTTGACTCATTGGAAAAGACCCTGATGCTGGGAGGGATTGGGGGCAGGAGGAGAAGGGGACGACAGAGGATGAGATGGCTGGATGGCATCACGGACTCGATGGGCGTGAGTCTGAGTGAACTCCGGGAGTTGGTGATGGACAGGGAGGCCTGGTGTGCTGCGATTCATGGGATCACAAAGAGTCAGACATGACTGAGCGACTGAACTGAATTGAGCTGATATATGATATAGTCCTTGCAGTCACAATGAGTCTGACACGATTAAGTGACTTTCACTTTCACTAACATATAATAAGAGATATGTAAGGGTTTTGTTCGCAAATTAAACTGTGAAGGGTTATGTCATGAAATCTTTTTTTTATAAAAAGTGTCTTTAACAGACTACTCATCTTCACTTTGTTTTATCTCTTTTACTTACTTGCCTTTTGATTCTAACACTACCAGCTTTAGAAAAGTCAACTGGAGAGATACTTCCCATCCTGAATTTTATGGAACCAGTTTCTTAGAGCTTCACCAATCCTAATTACTTTTTACTTAAATATAATTAACAAACATCAATTACTTAATATTTTAATTGAGTTTCTCTATTTCCTTTACACATCAACTAATATTTTGAATTATTTCTTTTGAGCTTTCATTTGTAAACAATCTCTAACACTAGTTTTCTCTGCAAAAATTTTAAAAGTAACATCTCCAGCAAGTTTAAACTACTGTTGATTGATTTTTAAAAGTATCATGCTGGAGAGTTCACTGGCAGTCCAGTGGTTAGGACTTAAAGTGTTTTCACTGCTGTGGCCTGGGTTCAATCCCTGGTCAGGGAGTTAAGATCACCGGAAGCCGAGTGGTGCAGCCAAAAGAAGTATTATGCCTAAATTATGCTTACATTACAACTAAAAAGCTTAACATTGGGTGGTGTACCCCCGTGTGGCTATCTAAAGTTCTTATAAAAACTCTTTCGATGAAATTTACAATCCTAAAGAGTTTAACTGAAGTTAAAAATCAAGGGGACTAGTCTGCTACAGTGCTTCCCTGAGATTACACACATTTTTATATTTTTTTTCCATTATGGTTTGTCACAGGATACTGAATATAGCTTCTTGTGCTTTATACAGTAGGACTCTGTTTTTATCCATTCTATGTATGATTAGAATCCGTTTTAAATTGCTAAGTAATACCTGACAGTTCTACAGGCATGCAGTAAGAACTAACTTTAAGCCCTTTTAAACAACTTTCATCAGTCAGTATGTTTTTGCAAGCCAACCTATCAGTAACAGTCCCTTGTTTCTGAAAGCCAGCCAACTGGGAACACACTCCTGTCAACACACACACTTCTGAATACCAAGCAGTAATGCTCTCAGCCAAGTACCCATGCTTCCACAGCTAATGCCAACTGCACAACAACTGAAAAATCCACTAATCTCTAAACTTCACGCTTTTCAAATGCCCTATAATAAGATTAGCTGTTTGTTCTACATGGAGAGATTATGACTGACCAGCAAAGGTCTCTTTACTTAAATAAGCAATAAACTGAGCTTTGTGGTTTGGGGTTTAAATACTAAGGTCTGTTGTACCTTTAACAAATTAATTCATGAAGTACAGTTTAAAATTTCATATATATCAAGAGATACAGGAAATAAATATGAAAAATCACACCTACAATTGTTTTACAAGTAATTTAAACTCTCTCTTTGTAGGCAACTTCTCATATTTTTCTTGGCTAACTTGTAAACTCATAAAGTCAAGTATCTCCAAAATATTTTCTGTACCATTACAATATATGCCTTCTCTAAAATGCTCAAGCTACTCCTAACTCTATCCTTAACAAAATCAATGAACTCACTACTCTATGATTAGTTATTCACACATTGAGCATTTATGTTAATATTTTCATTTAGTCAATCATTCAATACATCACTGTTGAAAATCAATCATGCTGCCAGATACCAACATGGGAGGTAAGAAACAAAGGTATTTATTATAATAACTTATTAGGGGCTTCCCTGATGGTCTAGGGGTTAAGACTCCTGCAGGGGGCATGAGCTCCACCCCAATTGGGGACCTAAGATCCTGCATGCCACGGGGCCACACATGCCACACAACATAGCCAATAATAACAACAACAAACAACAATTTGATTATATCCCTACCCCAGAATGGCTGTGAACTAACTGAAAACACAGACACACAAATAAATGATCACAATTTAAGTGTCTTAAGAGAGATATTTTGGCTGTGGTTCCCCAACCAGGGATCAAGCTCACATTCCTGCATTGGAAGCAGAATTTTACCCTGGGGACCACCAGGGAAGTTCTATTTTTTAAAAATATTATTTATTATTTATTTTTGGTTGCACTGGGTCTTTGTTTCTGGATGCCAGCTTTCTCTAGTTGCTGTGAGCAAAGGCTACTCCCTGATTGTGGTGCATGGGGCTTCTCACTGTGGTGGATTCTCTTGCTGCAGAGCACAGGCTCAGTATTTGTGGTGTATGAGCTTAGCTGCTCTGCAGTACGTGGAATCATCCCAGATCAGGGATCAAACACAAGTGCCCCGCATTGGCCGGCAGATTTTAAACCACTGGTCCACAAGGGAAGTCCTCAAGAACTTTCAAGGCATCTAGAAATATAATCAATGAGATGCAGTAATTGATTTGATTCTGGGATTGAAAGAAAGGGAAAAACAGGATGAGGATGACTCTTTTGATGTTTTCTGGATTGAGGAAATGGGTGGACAATGATAGCTGGAACTACTAATAAATAATCACTACAAAGTATGTACTAAATGGCTGTCACTGAAATGTTTCATATGTATCATTTCAATTCATTACTCAGTTGTAAAATCAAAAGGTGAGATGTACATACACCCACAAACACAGATGAGTTTTAACTGAGTAATATATTATTTCCAGTCCACATTTCTGACTACCAAGAAGCATCTCTCCATGTTTATCATTTTGTTTCACAATCTATCTCCTATTGTTATTCAGCCGCTAAGTTGTGTCCGACTCTCTGTGACTCCATGGACTGTGACGTGCCAGGCTTCCCTGTCCTTCACTACCTCCCAGAGTTTGCTCAAACTCAGGTCCACTGAGTCAGTGATGCCATCCAACCTTCTTATTCCATTGCCCCGTTCTTCTTCTCCCCTCAATCTTTTCCAGCATTAGGACTTATCCAATGAGTAGGCTCTTCACATCTATTTTCTGGGCTTCACCAATTCCATTGTCTCCTCATGCTCTCTTTTAAATTTGATGTGCTCTCATTATAACTTTTCCCAGATTCTTTATTCACGACAAATGTGACACATCACAAAACCCAAAAACTTCTGGGGAAAGAAAAAGAAACCCTACAATGCACAACACCAAAAAACAATTTAGATAACATTATTATATGAAGTATACATCTGCTTGGGACAAAATTTTACTAACTCCAATGTGCAAGATTAATTTTGTTACCCCCTATTTCTATACAGAGGGAATTTCAGCTATTACATAACAAAAAATAAATACGAAGAGTGAAACATATACTAATTATTCCTGTTACCTTGTTATTAACATACTATTAAATAAGTGAGGAAAAAGTTTCCAGTTCTAAACATAACTATATTTGGTGGTAAGTTAGTCAACTGCAAATGCAGAGTTGCTGCTGCTTTTGGATTAGTGCCTGAAGATAGTGTGAAATGAGGACACTCCCACTGCTGAGTTTTTCTGCTATGTCATCAGCTCACATCTGCTATAAGATATGTTTCCAACACGACAGCAAAAGCAATCAAAACATATTTTCTTATTAACTTGCTTAAAGTTTCAAAAATCTGTCAATTACCAGTACAAACTTAAATTGTCCATTAATAGTATGTGAAAAACATATACCCAGTGATGCTATTAATATATGCCACAGACTTTTAAAATCAAGAAATTATGTCTTTATTTGTTGTTGTTTAAGTTGCTAAGTCATGTCCAATTCTTTGTGACCCCATGGACTGCAGCCCACCAGGCTCCTCATCCATTGGATTTCCCAGGCAAGAAAACTAGAGTGGGTTGCCATTCCCTCTCCAGAGGACATTCTCAATTCAGGGATTGAACTGAATCCACACCTCCTGCATTGGTAGGCAGATTCTTTACCGCTGAGCCACAATGGAAGCCCCTTTACTGATTATAAATCTTAATATAAAAAGTGAATTTACAATTACTATAATACTTAATGTAATTATTCTAAAGTTAAGATGAAATAATAAATAGCAGTAAACCCATGATGCTCTTACTGGAATCTTTTTTGGGGGTTGCACTGTGTGGTATGTGGGACCCTAGTTTCTGGACCAGGGATCAAACCTGTGCCCTGCAGTAGAAGCATACAGTCTTAACTTCTGGACTGCCAGGAGGTTTCCTGGACTCTTAAAAGTAAACCTCTGACAGTTAAGAAGTAACTCTCAGTATTAATGCTGATAGTCTCATTTTTTTTTTAACAGAGTAATATAAAAATGTTCCTCTCTGCTTAGAAAGTAAAGCCTTATTACTCCCAAAACACCCTACTAGATTATAAGACTGGGACTTCCCTAGCAATCCAGTGGTTAAGACTCTGCACTTCCAATGCAGAGGACTCAGGTTCAGTCCCTGGTCAGAGAACCAAGATCCCATGCCTTGTGGCAAGGCCAAAAACTTAAAAGAAAAAGCCAACGAATTCAAAGAGGAAAGTTAAGAAAATAATTCTGTTTACAACCATATCAGCAAAAATAAAATATTTAGACATATGGAATTCTCTGGTGGTCCAGTGGTTAGGACTTGACACTTCCACTGCAAGAGGCACTATTTGACTCCTGGTAGGGAACTAAGATCTCATCTGCCGCATGGCGCAGCCAAAGCAAAAAGAAAGGAAGAAATAAAATACTCTTTTTTTTTAAATTTACTGCTGAGCCAACATGGAAGCCCCCTTATTGATAGAGGATGCTCTATCCTTACAGGTATTTCTATAATAAAGTATTTACATATATTATACACACACACACACACACATATATATAAAGAATAAAATACTTAGGCATAAACTTAACCAAAGGTGAAAGATTTTCACTCTGATAACTACAAAACATGACTCAAAGAAATTAAAGATGACACAAACAAATGGCCCAACAACCCATGTTCACAGGTTCGATGACTTAATGTTGTTAATATATTCAATACTACCCAAAGTGATCTACAGATTCAATGTAATCCTTAGCAAAATCCCAACTATAACTTTTGGGGAAATAGAAAAATTTATTCTAAAAGTCAAATGGGATCTCAATGGATTCCAAATAGCCAAAATCATCTTTTCCAAGAACAAAGTTTGGAGGTCTGATACTTTCTGATATCAAAACTTAATAAAAAGCTACAGTAATCAAACAACATGACAAAGGCATAAAGCAAAGACACTAATGGAATATAATTCTAGAAAGCCCAGAAATAAACCCTCACATATGTAATCAATTTTTGACAAGGCTGCCAAGATAGTCAATGGGGAAGGTACAGTCTTTTCAACAAATGATAGAAAAACTGGACATATACATAGAAAAGAATGAAACAGACCCTTACCTTACACCATATACAAATATTAACTCAAAATGGATCAAAGACCTAGATATAACACCTAAATTTATAAAAGAAGAAAACAGGAAAAGCTTCATGACACTGGCTTTGGTAATGATTTCTACACGGTGACATGTAGGTGACAACAGTAGTAACAGAAGGAAAAAAAAATATAAACTGGGCTACATCAAAATTTAAAATATTTATCCATCAAATGACACTATCAACAGAGTGAAAAGGCAATACACAGAATAGGAGAAATTATCTTCAAATCATATATCTGATAAGGAATTAATATCCAGAATATATAGTGAACTACATACAACTCAACAAGAGGATTAAAAATCAGACAAAAGACAAGTAGATATTTCTCCAAAGAGTATTTACAAATGGCTAATAATCACATGAACAGATGTTCAATCACAATACTCATTAAGGAAATGTAATAACTAAACCACAAAATCACAATGAGATACCACTTTATAACCATTAGGATGGCCAAATCAAGAGAAAAAAACAAAATAAATGTTGGTGAGGATGTGGAGAACCGGAAAACATTTCCCATACAATGCTGGTAGGAATGTAAAATGGTGTGACCACTATGGAAAACAGTATGGTGGTACCTCGAAATATTAAAAATATAATTACCATATGAGTCAGCAATTTCACTTCAAGGTATATACCCCCCAAAAGAATCAAAAAAGAAAGTCTCAAGCAGATATTTGTACTCCTACATTCACAGCCGCTTATTTGTAATAGCCAAAGGGTAAAAGCAACCCAAGTATTCATCAATGAACAAATGGATAAACAAAATGTGGTATATACATAGAATGAAATATTTATTTAGATTCTAAAAGGAAGAAAATTCTAACACATGTATGAACATGGAGAATCCTTAAAGATACTATGCTCAGTTAAAGTGAAGTTGCTCAGTCGTGTCTAACTCTTTGCAACTCCATGGACTATAGCCTGCCAGGCTCCTCCATCCATGGGATTTTTCCAGGCAAGAATACTGGAATGGGTTGCCATTTCCTTCTCCAGGGTTTCTTCCCAACCCAGGGATCAAACCCGGATCTCCAGCATTGCAGGCAGACTCTTTACTGTCTGAGCCAGCAGAGAATCTCAAGTTAGGCCAGTCATAGAAGGACACATACTATATGACTCTACTTACATAAGTTTCCTAGAATAGTTAATAATTCAGGGACAGAAATCAGAATGGTGGTTGCCAGGAGCTAGAAAGAGAGGTGGGGGTGAAGAGTTATTATTTTATTTCATGGTTCAGTTTAAGATGGTCACATTCTGGAGATAGATGTTGGTGATGGTTATTCAACAACATGAATGCACTTACAATGCCACTTAACTGTAAATTTAAATATATGTTATCACACACACACAGAATATCTTCATGACACTGGAGAAGATAAAAGTTCTCAAATAAGACACAAAAAGCACTAACCACAAAAGAAAATACTGTTAAATTTGACTCCATTAAAACTAAGAACTTCTGGTTCATCAAAAGACATCAAGACTGAACAAGCACAAGCAAAAGAAAATTCACTATACATATATCCAACAAATGATTTGTATCCAAATTATATAAATAACTCCTGTAAATTAATAAGAAAAAGGAAAAAGAATAAAAACGAGCAAAAGACTTACACAGGCACACCACAAAAGAGAATATCCAAGTGCCAAGGATAAAATAAAAAAAGATTCAACCCCATTAGTCATTAGAGAAATGCAAGCTTAAAACACAATACCTCAAATGAAAGAGACTGGCAAGGCAATGATGCAGAAGTACAGTAACTCTCACACAGTGCTTGTGTGAATATATACCAATTTAGAAAACTGTTGGTAAATAAACAGCAATAAAAGCATTCAGAAATATGGGGGCAAATGCTAGAAGATAAGGTTGAGAAGATTCAAAGTAGCTTTCTTTGGGGAGAAGTGTTGGATTATCAGACTCTTCACACTACTTACATGTATTAATTTGACAACAACTTAAAAAAAATACATTTAACTGTTGTTATCATTCATGTAGCATTCTGGCCTCTCACAGAGTTCCTACTATATAACTATGTGTTACAGGTTATCCATGAATGATTTGTTATGGCTAACTTAAGAATGATGGAACTCTTGGCAGCCAGGATAAGACATCCTGGGTTCCTGATCTGAACACATGACCTCAAAGCTAAAAACAAAACAAAACAACAAAAAAATGCTTTCAGTCACAAGAAAAGGCATTCTACTGCTAAGGGATTTTTCCTCTCAGCTCTCTCTGGCTTTATTAACAAGGTATGTTTTCAGTTCAG
>SJYA01011121.1:819-13013 GCA_006410615.1 Neotragus moschatus
TCCTGCCCTCAATCTGTCCCAGCATCAGGGTCTTTTCCAATGAGTCACTTCTTTGCATGAGGTGGCCAAAGTATTGGAGTTTCAGCTTTAGCATCAGTCCTTCCAGTGAACACCCAGGACTGATCTCCTTTAGAATGGACTGGTTGGAGCTCCTTACAGTCCAAGGGACTCTCAAGAGTTCTCCAACACCACAGTTCAAAAGCATCAATTCTTTGGCACTCAGCTTTCTTCACAGTCCAACTCTCACATCCATACTTGACCACTGGAAAAACCATACCCTTGACTAGACAGACCTTTGTTGGCAAAGTAATGTCTCTGCTTTTGAATATGCTATCTATCTTGGTCATAACTTGTCTTTTAATTTCATGGCTGCAGTCACCATCTGCAGTGATTTTGGAGCCCCTCAAAATAAAGTCTGACACTGTTTCCACTGTTTCCCCGTCTATTTCCCATGAAGTGATGGGACGGGATGCCGTGATCTTCGTTTTCTGAATGTTGAGCCTTAAGCCAACTTTTTCACTCTCCTCTTTCACTTTCATCCAGAGGATCTTTAGTTCTTCTTCACTTTCTGCCATAAGGCTGGTGTCATCTGCAAAGGGGATTTCCCAAACAAAGTAGAAGGGGACCTTCCGCTCGCAGGAAAGAAATGAATGGTTTCTACTCGTGACATCTCGATACCAGGGCCGCGTCCACCACCAAGTCTGATAACAACCAGGTGAGCAGGGCATGGGCATGGCACCCGGAGGAGACCCCCACCCGCGGTCACGGTCACGCTTCGGAGGAGCCCTGTGCGCCCCTCCTTCTCGGCATCCTGGGAGCACGCTCCTGGCCGGGTTGCTCCGGCACAGCTCAGCCGTCAGAGTACCTGGGAGAGAAAGAGGAAGCATGCAGAGAGGAAGGCTGGGCTCAAGCTGACCTCCTGCTTCCGTGGAGACGCCGCCTCAGGCCCTAAGAGAGAATGGCGAGGCCAGGGACCCCAGCCTCGCGGGTGCTTCACAGTCACAAGGCTGCCTGGCTCTGAACGCTATCAGCCCTGTAAAAATGTCCGTGTGTAACTAATCGAAAATAATTGAAAACCGGGCAGAGAGTGAAGAAGAAAATTTCCACGGTGAGTTCCACACACACTGTTTAAAACAAAAACCTTAAAAACGTGCTGCACATCACGAATTGTTAGAGTTGTGGAAATCAAACCCACAACAAGGGACCACTCTGCACCTTTGAAAGGCCATTCTCAGCCTACAAAGAACACATACGGAGAAGACACAGAGAAAAGGGGGCACCTCTATGGCACTGATGGGATGCGAGTCACCACTGAGAGGAGTGTGGGACCTGCCTCTTTATTTTGGAAAACAAACACCGCCTCCAGTGCAGGCCACTGGAGGATTTAAAGCGTGTTCTGCTCAGTGCTCCTCATTGTCAGCACCAAGGCAAGAAGGTGCCTGAGCAGCAGCTGCACCCGAAGCTGGCAGGAGGGCTGCTGTGAGGGCCCCACTGCTGCTGCTGCTGCTGCTGCAGCTGCTGCTGAGTCACGTCAGTCGTGTCCGACTCTGTGCGACCCCATAGACAGCAGCCCACCAGGCTGCCCGGTCCCTGCGGTTCTCCAGGCAGGAACACTGGAGGGGGCGCCATGTGAGGGCCCTAAACCCCTGTAAACCTGATACAAACGCTGGAAACAGCTCTACTGCAAACTGCAGGGAAAACAGAGAGACGGAAGAAAGGGGCAGGGAGAGACGCTTGTGACTGTTTCCATAACAACAGCGTCGAAAGCTGTGCTCATGGGCACGTGATCTTCACAAGGTCTGCGGGGTTGCGGTAAACAGCAGCTGTCCTCAAAAAACATCCCAGGAGTGCTCATCCAGAACCAATTCTGAACAAGGCAGATGTTCAAGAAGTCATTGGCAAGAGATGTTTCACTCACACCCTTTAAAAAAAAATCACAGGAAATTACGTCAACATCATTAGTTACCTGAGAAATGCAAGTCCAGGCTGCAGTGAGGGATCACCTCACACCTGTCAGAATGGCCCTCGTCAAACACCCCACAGACAGCCAGTGCTGGAGAGGGTGCTGGGAAAGTCAGTCTGTAACCAGAACAGTTAATTTTGAACTAACACTGGGTCTGTTTCTGTGACTTTAACCCATGTCTTGCGGGTACTGTGGGTGTACATAATGGCCTGCCTCAGAGGGACAACCTGCCCTCCCACCTGTGAAAGACTGTGAGATCCCTGAGCTCTTTGTGTGGCACATGGCACCTCTCACCTGCTTACCACTCGGAAGTCCACTTCTGGAGAGGACAGAATCACGGATAGCTGTGGCATCTTTGTTTGTTTATATGGCAGAAGATATTCCGTTTCACGCCACCCTCCCGCTGCCCGCAGCTCGCCGTTCCAGGAGGTACTTGCAAGGGCTGAATGGCCTCTTCACCTTGTGTCCTCACCTCCCCCATCTCCGATTCGTAAGAGCTCCTGGCATCAAGGCCCCAATAAGATGGCTGTTAGGACCTGCTAGTCCACCATCTTCTCAGTCAGTCAGCTTCCCAAATATAGCCACGTTCCTTGCCTCAACACCTCATCTCTCGGATTTATTGGCCTAGGGTGTGGCGAGCAGAGAAAGCTTGAGCTCGGTGACAACTAGGCGTGCCAGTGTGGGAGCTTTGCTGCCCGTGGCTCGCCGTATTGAGATGGGACCCTAAGCAGCTCCTGGACCGACTGTTCTGGGAGTCTTTCCCTCAAGAGTCCCTGAAAATGGTGCCAGCTGCCCCCAGCACGTGGCAGTTGTGACAAGGATCTGACTTAATTTGTAGGGTAAGTCTACCCAACTCAACGGCCAGCTCATTTGTTTGTGGCTTGTGTGCCCCTGTGTTATAAGTTGACGGGCTCAGGTTTTGTAGGGTAGATCACTCTGGTGTGCACACCGGGAGCATGTTCCTTCCTTGCTTAGGACTTTTCCTTTTTGAGACAAGCCAGTTTGGCTGAGGTACCTTGTTTGGGGCGGGAGGAAGGTGTTTTTGGACTATCCGGGTGGGAACCGATCCAGCTGGGAGCCAGCTCTCGTGGGGCAGGACTAGTCCGGCTGGAGCTGGTTCGTTTGCTTGGCCTGGGAGCCAGACCGCTGTGCCTCGGTGCTGGGCCTCGTGCTGTTTTATGGGATCTGTCTACGTCCTTTGTGTCTTGGTGCTACAAAGCTCGTAGAGATGGGGAGTGCTCCCTCTATCCCAAAGGAAAGCCCTCTGGGGCACATATTAGATGAATGGGGAAAATACAGCCATGAGCCTATGACTCAGAAAGATATAGTGCTGTAATGAAGTGTGGACCCAGTGTATTTTAGGATCAGAAGAGCAAAGACCCCCGAATGACTCCCCCAGCTATTGTACAATTTCACAGTTAGAAACGTTCTGCAAAATAGCAGGAAAGATGAAATTCCACAGACAGAAGCATTCACGCTGTCACATTAGTGCATCAGGAGAAAAAGAGTCAAGGAGGCTGCCTTGCAGGGCAGAGACCTGGAAGGAAGCCCAAGGGAAAGCCCCTTCCACAGGGGGAGAAGGTGGGAGGGGGAAAGGTTACGCCAGAGCCTGAACCCCACCGGCTGAGCAGGCTGCGCCCCCGCCCACAGCCTCAGCATGTTCACCACTTTCCTTGACTCCTGTTCACACTGCCGATGGGGAACAGACAGACGTTTCCATGGTAACTCCCGAGTCACAGGGACCTGGCCGGGTGTCACTGTCCCGGACCCGTCAGGGCACCCAGTCTGGCCTGGGAGCCACTTCAGCAGCAGGGCTGCTCCCCTTGTGCCGAGACCCCAGGGACCCTTAATGCAAACGGCCAGCCCACCGGGTTCCTGCGGACACACACTCTTTTCTCCGCCTCCGATTTTCTTACCTGAGAAACCGTAGCCCTGCTCACCAGGAGGACCCACTCCACGTGATGAGCGTTTCTCCTCCATGGCTGCCACTCCCCACTCCACCTGGGGGGACAGTCACACGCTGATGGATCTGAGATCAGCTGAAGAAAGAACAGACGGTCAGGGAGGAGGTGTGCAGCTCCGCCTGGTGGGTCTGAGTGCAGCTCCCGGAGCTGATTGCAGTCTCCGCTGTGAGCCCAGCTCAGACCCTAACAATGGGGGCACCCCACCTCTGGAACGTCATGGATGTATTTTAATGAGTCTTTGAAAAGGAGTGCCCAGACAAAAGAGCTGAAACAAAATTAAGGACCTAAAACAAAAACCAAACGAAGACCCATAAGAGTTTCTACAAAGGCTTTATCAAGCTTATAGGCGTTACACAGGGGCACACTCTGGGGCCCATGGGAACGCAAGGGTGATAAATACGACCTTTGTCGGGCAAAGCGCCCCAGACACAAGGAGGAAGTTACAGAAGCTGGACAGTGCGTTTGGAACGAACCTTTCTCTATTAGTAGAAACTGCTTTTAAGGCTTTCAACAACAAGGAACAGTGCAGAAACAAGAAGGTGAAAACCAGAAGGCGGCCTTTCTGGAAGCAGCGCTGAAGACAAACAGCCCGAAGGGAGGTGGGGGTGGGGGTGGGGGGCAATGCACTTATGTAAGGAGAAAGGGTTAGAGGCACTGGGGAGAAGATGGCGCTAAACTGAAAAATAACAAAGGGAAGGCGGGAGGCTCTCTCCTGGCGAGGAGAGGAACACTCCTGATGGCGAATGCAGAAGCTGGGGGCCCCCCTGGACTTAAAACATCTGGTCTTGGTTTCCCCCAGGAGGCCCAGGTAACACTGACAGTGGGGAATGAACTGATTTGACTTTTCAATGGACGTGGGCGCCACCTACTCTGTGGTAAACACCGAAGCGGCACAGAAAACATCCCAGTCTATCCGGGTCATGGGGATTTCTGGAGAAATAAAACAACTGAACATTTTCACAGCCTCTGGACTGATAACTAGGGGGTCTTACGCTTCCACATAGCTTCTTCTACAAGCCAGAGGGCCCAGTTCTCCTGGAGGACAAGATCTCCTTTGTAAATTAAATGCTCAAGTAACCATCTCACCAGAAGAGCCTGACATCAGGGTTCGGCTGGAGCACGCCTTGAGCCTACAATCTGCACTCATAGAAACCCCAGAAAAGGAAACAGAGCTCTTTTCCCTTGAAGTCTACCACAGGGTGAGGTCAGAAGTGTGGGCTGATGGCACACTGGGGAAGGCCATAAATGCAAGACCAATATAAATCCCACTAAAAATGATGCTGGAACACCTAATTTAAAACAATATCCCCTGAGACAAGATGCCCAAAAGAATCCCGTCAATTCTGGAGAAGTTTTTAAAAACAGGACTGATCAGACCTTGCAGGTCTCCATATAACACCCCTATCCTCCCAGTAAAAAACCAAACTCAGGAGAGTATTGCCTCATTCAGGACTTGAGGGCTATTAATGAAGTAGTCCACGACTTACACCCTGTGGGGCCTAAGCCACACACTCTGCTCACAACTGTTCCTGGAGAACACAGTTGGTTCTCAGTCCTGGGTGTGAAGGATGCTTTCTTCTGCGCTCCAGTTGCAGAGGAATTGCAGCTGCTATTTGCCTTTGAATGGCAGGACCTGGAAACACAGCCAGTCCAACACTACTGTTGCACAACCCTGCCGCAAGTATTCAAGCCCCCCCCCCACCTCGTCTAGGGGAACGCTGGCTAGGGACCTTAGAGACTTAATGTTGGGTGAAGGACTTTTGCTCCAATACATGGATGACATGCTCATGGCAAGCCCTACATATGACAAGTATCTAGAGAATACTGTCAAGACCCTGAACTATTTGGCCAAATGTGGATATAAGGTCTCCCAGGAAAAAGCCCAGATATGCAAACAAGTCACATAGCTGGGCTTTGTCCTCTCCCAAGGACAACTGGACCTCTTGCCTGACAGAAAGCAAGCAACTGCAGGTTTGGGAGCACTGAGGATCTGCAGACAACTGAAAGGTTTTCTGGGAACGGCAGGGTTTTGTCCAATTTGGATCCCAAATTATGAGCTCACAGGGAAGCCCGAGACACTGAAGGGACATGACCTTGAGCCTCTTACCTGGAGTAAAGAGGGCCAAGCAGGCTTTGAGACAATAGAAAGGAACTTAGTCTCGGCTCCAGCTTTGGACTCTCAGACCTAAAGAAACCTTTCAAACTGTATGTCCGTGACACACAAGATAAGCCTTGGAGTGCTAATCCAAACCCTGGAGAATGTCCCCGAACCTGCTGCCTACTTCTCAGAACAACTAGAACAGCCTGCCAAAGGCCAGTCTTCTCGTCTGTGAGCTGCGGCAGCTGCTTGTGGCACACTCCAGGACTCTGAGAGGCACGCCCCGGGACAGGCCCCGCGGCGTGCGCCTCAGCAGCTCCAGGACGCTGAGAGGCGCGCCCCGGGACAGGCCCCGCTGCATGCGCCTCAGCAGCTCCAGGATGCTGAGAGGCTCGCCCCAGGGCAGACCCCGCTGCGTGCGCCTCAGCACGTCCTCCCTTTGCTGCAGCAAGGGTCTGCGGGCTGCCTTCGGGAAAGTGCCAAGCCGTTCTCCCCGACAATCCCCGTGAGACGTCAAGTCACTCCAGCCCTGAACCCAGCACAGCACTCCCGTTTAATGCTGCACCCACAGGTCATGGAGCTGCAAACTCCAGCAGACCGAACCTAGGTCACAAAGCCCTGGATGAGCCGGAAACAGAACTGGTCACTGACGGACGCGGCTCTGTGGACCACTACCAGCGTGCCCGGGTGCAGTGGCGACCGACACAGACGTGGAGGCCGAAGCCCCGCCCGAGGGCTCAGCTGAGACCACTGCCTCGACGGGAGCTCTGCGCAGCCCCTGGGGGCCAGGTGCCCTGTGGGCCGCCTCCCCCAAGAGAACAGACAGGAGCGCGGGGTCGGGGGCACGGTGCTTTTATTATGATGGGGGTGGGGAGTGGTGCGGGTGGAGGGGGTGGCTGTGCAGCGTGCAGACAGTGCTGAGCAGAAGGTGGGTCAGGAGCGGCCGGTGAAGAGTAGATCCTGGAGAAGGAGGCACCCGTTCTACTTCCAGCGCCCGGTGACCTTGGCCTTCCCTCGGGTCTTGGAGCTGCAGGAAGCAGGGCCCAGTCAGGGGGGATGGGGGGGAGGGGGCAGCCTCCGGGAGGTGTGGGTGTGCTGAAGGCCGACAGGGGCAGGGGCACATTGAGCTGCCTGCAGAAGCACAGCCCGAAGCAGCCTCGTGGGGGCAGGGGCTTGGCCACAGGAGGACGGAGGGGACGGGAGACCAGGGTGGGGGGAGGCTGGGGTCAGACACTCACACTTTCTGGTTGTCATTGATCCTGTTTCGGAGAACATTGATCTGAAAGAAATGGCGGGAAGAGTAGCCCAGGCACCCCCTGCGCTGGGGCCCAGGTGGCCTGGGGAGGTGGGCGAGGCCGGGGGGCAAGCCGTCCTCCTGCCTGGCGTCTGCCCGGCGCGGACCGCACTGCCTCTCCCAGGACCCACACTGGGTCCCAAGTGAGCATGGGGGAGCGAAGGGGCCGAATCGCTCGTGAGCCCTGACTCCACAGGAGGCCTCCCAGTGGACTCAGGGCACTGAGCTGCTGCCTCAGGCCAGAAGTGGGGGCCTTCAGGGCCAGGACCCCAGGAAGGGTCTGTTCAGCCCCAGTAACCCTCAGGCTCCAGGAGCACCAGCCCCAGCAAGGGTGGGGAGCGTCAGCTGACCGGCCCAGGGGTGTGGGGACCGCGGCCGCCGGCGGGGGCGGGGCGCGGGCAGCGGCTGCCCACCTCGTATTTCTGCTGCTTGAACCTCTCTTGCAGGTCGAACTTCTCCGCCTCCAGGTCGTAGATGCTTTGCCACAGCTCCCGGGCCTTCTCCCTGCGCGGGCCGGCAAGACAGGTGGGCAGCAAGAAGGGCCCCACCTGCCTGCACCCTTGTCCTGACCCCTGGCCCTGCCCCCCTTCACCCCCAGGCCCCGCAGCGTGGCTTGGCCTGGGCAGTGCCCAGCACTGCGGCCAGACGGCCAGACGCCAACACTGCCAGAACAAAGCCTCAGGACGTGGAGCTGGGGAAGCCCCAGCGGGAAGGAGAGGGAGCCGGGCGCCCCTTGCCAAGAAGCCCCAGGCCAGCCCCCAAAAGCCCCGAAGGGAAAGTGGGGCAGCAGCACCCAGTGACGAGAGGCGGGACGCCCTCCGGAGGTGCAGCCCCACAGGAAGCCCACCTCAGCTGGTCTTCGTTCAGGTGGTCAATGGCTAGCACCTTCCTCCGCTCGGCCAGAATCTTCTTCTTCTTCTCCCGCTCTGTCTGTCTCTTCCCACTTTTACGCTCTGTCTGGAGAGAGTAAGAAGCGGAGAAGGGGCTAGAGAAGCCCTGCCTTCCCCGTACCCCCAGGCCCAGCAGGGGGACAGGCCTGCCTGCTGCACACCCTGGCCAGCAACGCCCGGCCTCCCTGCCTTCCAGCCCAGCACCTTGCCCTCCCCAGGCTCCTCGAAGGAGAGGAGAAGGACCTGAGGACGGGAACCTACCTGGGCCTGCACAGCGGGACAGCGGGAGAAGAGCCCCAGAGAAAGACATGAAAGGCGGCAGTCGGAGGGAGGGACAGGAACAGAATGGAGACATGGAGGAGAGGCGTCAGGTGCCTCGGGGAGCCGGCTGCTGGACTCGCGTGGGGGCCGGGTCAGGGCCGACTACCAGCAGGGCCCTGCTTGAGGACCAGGAGGCAGGGCCTGGGAGCTGGCCGGGTCCACAGCGGAGAGTTTTGCTCCCCCTTACCCTCCCTCCAGGAATGGGGGCACCACGCTAGGCCCTGGAATGGGCCCTAGGAGGAAATCAGCCTACATCCAGGCAGCACTCAGCTGCTTTCCAGGGTAGCTCGTCTGACCACCTCAGAGCAGGCAGACAGCACCGTTAATATCATCCTGCAAATGGAGAGACAGCCTCCAGGCTGCGGGAGGCCACACCGGGCAGACTTGAGATGGGGCTTCGGGCCTGCGGGCTGCACCAGCCACCAGGGAAGAGCGCTGGTGCTTTGGAGCCCCCGGCCCGGCAGCTCTTCCCAGGGGAAGCCAGCCAGGGAGCGCCAGCTCGGTGTCTGGGTGCCAGAACGCGGTCTCCCAGCGGTGGCTGGGCATCTCTCTCCCGGGACCCCACAGCAGGAGGAGCCGGAGGCCCCCACCTTCTGGATGTAGCCCCCGAAGTGCATCATGTTGGACAGAGCCTTCTTCTTGCGCGCCTCGTCCTCTGCCTTCCTGCGGCTCTCCTCCTCCTCTCGGCGGGCGCGCTCCTCCTGGTTCCCGCGGAGAGAGAGTGGGTTACGCTGGGGGCCAGACGCCCTGAGTCTGGGCCAGCACTGTGGGCGCGCCAGGGCACAGGCCTGGCGCTGGCGGTGCCGGCGGGAGGAGAGCGGCTGAACAGATGGGCTCCGGTTCCCGAGGGCCTGCTCCCCTCCAGGCCAGGAGGCCCTGCAGTCGGGGCCCACCTGCAGCAGCGCAGGAGGGGGCTCCGGAGCTAAGCTCCCGGGGGCGCGCTGCGGAGGCGTCTCCTTAGACACTCCGGCAATCTGTCTCCGCTGTCAGAGCCGGGACAGCGACCCTGGGCCCCGCGGACGGGGGCCGGCGGCCACTCACCGCCAGGCGCGCCTGCCGCTCCTTCTCGCGCTCCGTGCGTATGCGCTGCTGCTCCGCGCGCTCTGCCCGCCGCTTCTCCTGCGGGGGCACCGCAAGGCTGCGGTTACTGGGGCGGCCTCAGCCCACGGAGAGGGCCCGCCGGCCCCGTCTCCGCCGGTGTGGACGCCACCCTGTGCCGGGAGGTGGAGGCCAAGCCCCGTGGAGCAGGAGCGGGGCGGGGCGGAGGGGCTAGAGGGTGGAGCAGAGAGAATCCAGGCCCAGAGGAACCGCCTGGGCTCTGGGGTCACGGCCTCCACCACTGGGGCGGGGTTGTGCGGGAGGTGGGGGCGGGGATGCCGACTCCGCTCTGCCCTGGAGGAGCGGGGGAGAGAGAGAGCGCGGGGCGGGGCCTTGGGGGCTCCTGCGGAACCTCCTCCCAGCCGCCCAGAGGGCGCGACACCCACGATCCTGTCTTTGAGGGAGACCAGCTCCTCCTCCTCCTTCTTGCGGTTCTCGAAATGCGCCTCGATCAGCGTCTGCAGCTCGTTGAGGTCCTTCTCCATGCGCTTCCGGTGTATGTCCTGGGGAGGGGGGGCGGCACTCAGAGGCGACCCCGCCCGCAGGGCAGGAGCGAAGCTTTGGTGTCTTGGGACCAACTGGGGCTGAGCCGAGGGTGATGTCGGACAGGGTGCCCCTCCCCTCGTGTCCTCCCCCAAGCGTGGCGGGGTTGGGGGGCGGGCCTGAGGTCTTTAGCGGGGCGGGGGCTGCCCTCCTTGAGCTCGCACTCACATCGAAGTCCACCCTCTCTCCATCAGGGATCTTGGGCGGCACCAAGTTGGGCATGAAGGGCCTGGTGGGCAGAAGGAGGGGTGAGCACCAAGCCCTCCCTGCCCAGAGGGGCTGCGGTACGGAGGATGGGCAGGTCCCTCTCTTCCCTACAGAAAGGCCGAGACCCAGCCACCCACGGAGTGACACCAGCAACCGCGGGTGTCCCACCCGGGTCCCCACGCCCACTCAGGACTGGGGCACCTACAGTGGCCTCATATATCCTCACAGTTACCTGGGGTGGAAACCACTCATCTCATTCAGGAAGACGGAGGCTCAGAGACATAAGACTGCTCAAAACCATGCAGCCAGGAAGTAGAGAGGCTTGGCTTTGCACCCTGGCTGACCCACACTCCTGGCCCCGACTCCAGGAGCCTGGGGCCTCACACGCCTCACCCACTCACTGTGGAACTCCAGGCTAGGACACTGAGCCCTGCTTTCCTGTCTGCCCTTGGGTATGGGGATCTGAACCAAGACACTGCAGTGTTTGCTCCAGTGAGGGGATGAGAAGGGGCTTGGATTGCCAGGCTGGGCTGCTTTTGGAGTGTCTCCTGGACTGTGTGCTGAGGCACCGCCGGATCGCAGGGTTGGCATCTCCAAAGCCCCAGCCCCCTCTGCACCCACATGTGTCCTGTGTGGCACCAAGTTGCCTTGTTGTGGCCCTTTGTGACCCTCTGAAGCCACATGCCTAGACTGACATGCTTTCACTGCTTGGCTTCTCCAAATTTTCTTCCCCCAGGTCCTCCTCCAGCCACCAAGGACAGTGTCCCAGCTCTCCTGAGGGGTCGGACAGGGTGTCTGCCCAAGTCTGTCCTTTCCCTCTAGACGGACACAGTGCTGACTGTCACAGGGCAAGGCATTGGTGATGGAGTGTGGGTGTTTCTCAGCCGCCCCATCCCCCTACCCCCACACACCCGGCAGAGACTCTTATGCGGTGCACAGCCCATCCAGCTGTGCGTGGTGGTCTGTGTCTGCCGCATCCCAGCCTGTGCCCCCTGCGCCATGCGTGCTCCCGTCCTGCCCCGAGGGTTCTCTCTCACGGGCCTTCTGCTCCCAGGGCTTCACCACTCACCTGGGCTTGGGCTTGGACTCCTCCACCGGGCCATCTGGAGAGGAGGAAAGCACGTGAACTTGGGGTCAGGAGGCCTGGATCTGGCCCCACTGTGCCCCTGATAAGCTGGCACCCATGAGCCTCCGTTTGCCCTTCACCAGTGATTCCCTCTCGTCCTGGGACTGCAGGAGCAACCAGAGCACTAAGCTGCAGGGCTGCGAACCCCAGGCTCCACTCAGGGCTGATGCTCAGGGGGTCTCGGGTACCAAGTGCTCACATCGCTCTCACTCAGCAGTGCCTGCCACACAGGGAGGAGGGGTTGGGGACACAGTCCTGGGGTCCTGGCCCCAGAGTCCCTGCCTAAGTCTCTGCCTCCGCAGTCGCCCCCCAGACCTGAGGCGGCTAGGACCAGGAAGCTGATGGGTGCGACTCCAAGCCCTGCCGGCTGTCTGCCTCCAGAGGTGTGACTCGGGCCACCTGGCCGCTGTGAAGGCTGCAGGTCAACAGTGCCCACAGCAGTGACCTAGCCCATGGACCATCTGTGCCTGGGATCTCAGCCCCAGACACCCTACCCTCCAGTGGTTCACCCAGGCTGCAGAACCCTCATGGACAGACATGATGTGACCACTGCCCTGACCCAACCTGGCCCCCTCCCCCTGGGCACCCCCAAGGCATCGTCTCTGGAAGGAGGGGCCCAACCTGCAGACACACACGGTTCTATGTCCCCTCCTCCCCCCAGGGTCTCCCTGGTCTCCCCCCCTCCCCCCA
>SJYA01011123.1:0-12959 GCA_006410615.1 Neotragus moschatus
TAGCAAAGCAACTTTAGGTAAGAGATCATCAATAAAGTTCTTTCAGGGGCTTCCTTGGTGGTCCAGTGGTTAAGAACCTGCCTTGAAATGCAGGGGACATGGGTTCGATCCCTATTCGGGGAACTAAGACCCGGAACAGCCAAAAAGAGAAAATAAAAAAAACTCTTGCTGGTTCAGACATCAGAAATACCTTTTCTCTCATCCCAAAGCTTATGACTGGGGGTGAGTTACTTAATCTCTCCTCACCTGCCTTCCCCTCTCTACCAAACAGGGATAGCAACCCATACCTGATGGTGTGTGCAAGGATTAAATGAGCTGACTGTATTTTAATGTCATCTGGTCCTTTTCTTCTTAGAAGAAAGTTTCTAAGCAGGAAAGTTGTGTCAACTCTACGGTTATACATAGTACTTTGTTAGTTGCTTAGTCATGTCCAGTTCTTTGGGATCCCATGGACTGTAGCCCACCAGCCTCCTCTGCCCATGGGATTCTCCAGGCAAGAATACTGGAGTGGGTTGCCATTTCCTCCTCCAGGCGATCTTCCCGATCCAGGGATGGAACCTGAGTCTCCCGCATTGCAGGCAGATTCTTTACCATCTGGGCCACCTGGGAAGCCCATGTAGTATGTAACAGTATGACTTTTTGTCCTTCCTGGGTGTTAAGTCACGTTCGTGGTTTACATTTTAGTGTCTATTCAATGTCAAGAGAACTGCGTTGCTCAATTTATAGAGCAACTTGGCCCAAATTTACCTCAACCCCAATCTGAACCTCCATAGTCACAATTCCTGACCCACTGTCACAGCTCTGCTCTCATTTCATAGGTTTCAGGGGCCAAGGGGAGTCGTTCGGTCTTTTCTCTGAGGCCGGGCTCTCATGACACGACAGGCAAACTGTGATAGGATGAGGCCACTGCAAACTGTCCCAAATCCAGAACAAATTTTGTCTCCTTGACCCGACATAACAGAAGCACGAGCCCCACTGGTGGCCTTCTACCCGGAGCCTTTTTAGGCAGATGTTTTCTGTCCAGCTTTATTGAAAGATTTCTGGTACTTGTGAAGAAAACACGTGATGGAGAGAGTTTCATATTAGAATGGTACCGTAGTTCTTTTCAGAGTCTCTCACACAAGCTGGGGCTGGAGAAGAGGCAGCAGGCAGAGCTGTGGCTCTGCCAGGGAGTGCCAGGGGACCATAACCGGCCCAGACCCACATGGGCCGGAGGGAGCTGAAGCAGTGGAGGCTCAGACGTCCTGCCAAAGCATGTAGCTCCAAGGAGTCTATTGCGGGTCGTGTCTTAGTCTTTATAACTGAGCTCCAGCTATTCCAGCTTGGGTTGTGACTTAATCTTTATAACTGAGCTCCAGCTATGCCAGCTCCAGGGAGTGGATCCCTTGGGGCTGGAATCTCATTGTTCTGCCCACCAAAGTCTTCCCTCGGGCATTCCCAGGCCAAAGCTGCCTCTCTCTGAGTGGACAGAGAGGCCCACGCTCAATATCTGTAACCAGCGAGGGCAGACAACGGATATGCAGGCGTTCTGTGCATAACCTCCCATCAGAACTCCACAAGTGCAATCAGTCCCTTTTTTTGTGAGAACCCAAGCTCGGAAAAGTCTCAAACTAGGAAATCCGCCCATGCTCACACACCTAGTGAGCCTGTGTTCTTAGCCACTCGCTTGCCTTAGAGAGAGGCCACACTGAACCAGTTCTGGTCTAAAATTTGATCATTTATTCACAGTTTTGCAACAATAAATGGTCATTAGCTAATTTTCTACAGCTGATAAATACAAAGGTAGTTTTATTTCATTTTGTAATGCACTTGGTTTGGTTTAAAAATCAAAATTCTTCTGGAAGTGCCCTTTTTGTGGTTGTTCAGTTGCTCAGTCATGTCCAATTCTTTGTGACCCTATGGACTATAGCTCCCCAGGCTCCTCTGTCCATGGGATTCTCCAGGCAAGAACACTGGCGTGGGTAGCCATTTCCTTCTCCAGGGGAAAGAGCCCTGTATATATACATGCTGGACAGGGCGCTGGCTAGTGGACAATAGGCGCCTCAGGTGAAAGTGTTACTACCATTATTACCAAGTAGTTGAGACAGACACAGAAAGAGCAAGGTTCTCTGTGGGAATGGTTCTTGAACAATTTCCTTTACACTCCAGAACCTCTAAAACTTCTCTATTTGATTTTTTAAAAATCGATGCCAAATTAAATGCGATTACTTTCCATTTAGTGTTCTCCTCTCCCCTGGATATTTAATACAGCTTAATTAACTGTCCACTGTGACTTCCCCATGAGGGTTTGCTTTGAAATACTCGCTGGAGGACAATGTAAGGGCACTCGTTTCTCAGTAAATGTTTCCAAAACGTTTCTCTTAATAAAGAACTAGCCATATTAAAAGCACACACTGTCTTCTCCGTGATCCTGGAACTCCCATAAATGTGCTACCATTGATCTCAAGAGGTTCTGGGGCCTGGCCTTTCTGCTGGTGTCTGAGAGGCATCAGCTTACAGCATCCATCCCGGGAGCAAGAGACACACATGTTGTCTTTCATCTTGTGCTGTCGGCCACATGCCGGGTCCAGCTGGCAGAAGCCCCGTGACATCAGATCCACCCTGTGCGTCCGAGGGGCATACGCCACCACTGGGAAAGGCGGCCAAGACATGATGCTCTCGAGCAGAGAGAGTGATGAGAAGGCGTGTGCTGTGCTCAAGGTGGGGAGCCTTGATCGCAACTGGGAGTGGGCCCACTGACTTCACGTGAGCACCATCCAGACAACGGATGCTCTGGTACCTCCAGGGTTAGGGTGGCAGGGAGCAGTACCCTCAGGCTCCTGAGAAGGTGGGCTCTAACTCCAGAATCTTCATAACACGAACAGCAAAAGCTTTCAAAGAGCTCGGGAGCACCAATACCAAACTGTCTCATGGGTCCCCCTGTCCTAAGAATCAGGACAACATTCTTCCCTCTGGGCAGCAGGACCTGCCAAGGCCCTGGCTCCATCTAAATCTTTACGTGGGCTTCCCTGGTAGATCAGTTGGCAAAGAATCTGCCTGCAAAGCAGAAGACCCTGGTTTGATTCCTGGGCCAGGAAGATCCGCTGGAGAAGGGATAGGCTACCCACTCCAGTATTCTTGGGCTTGCCTTGTGGTTCAGCTGGTAAAGAATCCGCCTGCAATGTGGGAGACCTGGGTTCAATCCCTGAGTTGGGAATATCCCCTGGAGAAGGGAAAGGCTGCGCACTCCAGTATTCTGGTCTGGAGAGTTCCATGGACTGTATAGTCCACGGGGTCACAAAGAGTTGGACACGACTGAGTGACTTTCACTTTCACTACTGGGGTCTCTCATGCTGGATACCACTGAGCTAATGGCTTTTCACTGAAAACTGCCATTTAACCAAATCTGTCTCTGTGTTATACAAGCAGTCATAAAATAAGCTTTTCACTTCATAAAAAATAAAATCACGGTCTATACTATGATATATTACTAACTTGTCTTACAAGAAAAATCAAACTATTCTATTTTGATAACTGCTAAAATGCAGGTTCCTGGTGTAGCCCTCTAGAAGGACTAAAATGCAACCCACTCTAGTATTCTTGCCTGGAGAGTTCCATGGACAGAGGAGCCTGGCGTGCTGCAGTCCATGGGGTCACAAAAGGGTTGGACACAACTGAGCAACTGAACAACCACGTCAATGTAGCTGACACCAACCCAAGATGAAAACGTCCCCCATCCTTTGGAGGAGGAGGAGAAGGTGGGTGGTTTGCTGTTTCCTGCATAGGAACCGGAAATGCTCAGCCAGAGGCGTGTCTCTCACTCCTCACCTTATTTGAAGTCTCCAAATTTCGCCCCTGAACCATTTTCTAAGAAATAAGAAAACATAGTCTGTCACACTTATTTTCAGCTTTTATTGCAAATAAATACAACACAAGTCAACAACAAAACCCATAAAAGAAGCCTACTCCCAGTAACCTGTGCCACCGTTCCCATGTCTGGGATCAGTACCCTTTGGACTACAACACCTACTTCACTGATTTAATCAGAGACTAGGATTCAAG
The DNA here is from genome assembly GCA_006410615.1 of Neotragus moschatus. Classification (NCBI taxonomy): domain Eukaryota; kingdom Metazoa; phylum Chordata; class Mammalia; order Artiodactyla; family Bovidae; genus Neotragus; species Neotragus moschatus. The sequence goes on from SJYA01011123.1 coordinate 4,042, forward strand.
CTTGTAGAAAATATTCTACAGGAACCACCACACTCATCTGAGGACTTTTATTTTTCATTTTCCTGATCCTAGTTTTTAAAGATAACTTCTGAATCCGTCGTGCACTTTGAGGGATGTACTTGGTGAGGCCTATACTAGTCATACCATTGAAATGCAAGATTTTTTTGGAAAAAAAAAATCACATTGATTGATTCACCTTCGTATGAGTCCCTCAACTGCATCCCTCATTGTTATTCTCTAGTATTATACAAGCATCCACCCACAAAATTATTAAGACTTGGTTTATTACAAGCACAGAACAGTCAGAGCGCAGTAATCCTTCAAAAGCCATGTTACCAAACTCTCACTCAGATAAAAAGTCACGCCAACCATCATTTACTGAGCTTGTGTTATCGTCCTTCTAGAGGGCTACACCAGGAACCTTAAGAAACTTGACTTTTTTCTTACAGAAGAGAAGTAAGTTTCCTTTCTTGGTTATAGTTTAAGACAAAAAAAAAAAAAAAAAGAGAGGAAAAATGGAAGGGGTTTTATTTTGTTCTGACAGGTGGGCAGTGTTCCCGCAGCCCACCCCCGAAGGCCTTGGAGGGCTCAGCTCTGCGCCCTTGAACTGCTGGGTGCTGGCCCCGGGCGCCCCCCGCTGACTTGCACTCTGCACCTGTGCTCAGCTCGGCTGATGACACAGACAGGCCCGAAAGCGCCAGGACAGCTGAGAAAAGCCTACTCTGCCCAATGGACGTCAGCACCTAAAATTATGGCCCCCGAGAGCCAGTGGTTCTCCTCCTGCTGCATCCCTCAGTTAGGACTCTGAGGATGACAGAGACCTTGGCAGACAGGGGTCAGCAGTGGGGCTGCTGTCCCCCTGCTCCAGGAAGCTGGGGGGGGGCTTCCTACAGGACCCCAGCCATCCCGTAATTCACCAGATCCCAGGGCGTGTGAGAGAGGGAGACACAAGCCCTGAAGGGTTAAGCTGAGAAGAAGCAGCACTGTACTTAATTAATTATTGTTAATAAAGCAAGGACCTAGGAATAAACCCAGGGAATTTGTGTAAGAGCTTCCTACTGAAAAGTACAAAACATCGTGAGAGATGTTCAATTACACCTAAGAAAGTGCAGCAACACACCACGTTCAAATGACACCAAATACACCCTGTTCAAAAGTCAAAACTGTTGAAATGTCCGTTTTTCTCTAAATTAATACACAGGATTAATGTAAAAGTGAAGCAGCACTGTTGCAGGAAAGAGCTTATAATCTATGAAGGTCAAGTTCAGGGCTGGCTGAGCCAAGGTTCTAAAAGGGGGCACATTTGTCACTCAATCCCTTCCTCGTTTACTTCTTACTTTAACCAAGATTTTATTAAATGCCATTTGTGATTTCATCACAAATGTTTATTAAATAGTCTCCACCCTCAAGAAAGCTGCAGTCTGAATCAGCACACAGAGAGGGTGGTTGGGCAGAAGAAGGGGACCAGACCCCCAGGGTTGGGCAGGAGGAGGAGGGGAAGGGGGAAGGAGGTATATTTCTGGGACAGGTAACTCTTGCTGCATCTTTGGGCTTCCAGGTGGCTCAGACAGTAAAGAATCTGCCTGCCAATGCAGGAGATGGAACAGGTGCAGGTTCGATCCCTGGGTTCGGAAGATCCCCTGGAGGAGGGCATAGCAACCCATTCTAGTATTCTTGATGGAGAATCCCATGGACAGAGGAGCCTGGAGGGCTAGTCCACGGGGTCACAGAGAGCCCGACATGACTGAACACACACTCAGGTGCATCTTTACATTAAAAAAAAAAAAAAGACCAGCCTCACAAAGAAAGAGGAAAGGTATTTGGGGGAAAGAAAGCGGCACGCTCACAGCCCAGGGAGGATGACCAGGCATGTCCCACAGGGGCTGCAGGAGGGAAGCCTGCAGGGGAGGGGGCCTGCAGGGCCCTTGGAAAGGTCATGGTGACCTTGTATACAGACCAAGGCAGGGACCGTCTCCAAGGAACCAGCTTCCCTACCATTGCACCAGGTGCCAGCAGCCTCTAAGAAACACAACAAAATGTGTATTTGTCAGGGGAGGCTCAAATCACCCCCCAAATCTCGGTGGCTTCACATAAGACAGTTTACATCCCACAGTCTCGCGAAGAGGAAATAAAGGAGAGGGAGATAGGGGCTCCCCTTCCCGCAGGCTTCAAGATCTGCACCCCATCCCATTACGGACCTGGCCCCCTCTGGGGGCCCCGGGATTCTCTGCACACAGATGAGGGAAGGAAGGAAGAGGGGAGACTGCGAGGAGGAAGGTTTTCCTGCCTCCAGGTGTGTGTTTCTCTCAACATCACTGACCAGAACTCCATCACAGGACCACCCCCACCCTGAGCTGCAAGGGGAGCTGGGAAATACAGCCTCGCCGTGCATCTCAGCGGAAAAGGACTTGGTACTCTCGGCCTCAGTGGAAAGCAGTGCCTGTTAACGTAGAAGGTAAGTTTATCAGTGTATTGCACTTGACCAGAGGCCAGCAAGCTACAGCTCCAGGGTCAAGTCTGAACCAGCATCTATCTCCTCTCTCGCTCCCCCACTCCATCCAGCTCAAGACTCTATATGTTAACAGGATCCAGTTTTTTGAGCATGCCTTAGGGCCAGGCACGGTGACAGACACTCTACATGCGTATGGCGGAGCAATCACTAAGGAAAGTGTTATTATGTGTGTATGTGTGTTAGTTGCTTAGTCGTGTCCCACTCTTTGCAACCCCATAGACTGTAACCCGCCAGGCTCCTCTGTCCATGGGATTCTCCAGGCAAGAATACTGGAGTGGGTGGCCATTTCCTTCTCCAGGGGATCTTCCTGACCCAGGGATTGAACCCAGGTCTCCTCCATTGCAGACAGATTCCTTACCATCTGAGCTACAGGGAAATTTCTTGTGTGTGTGTGTGGCACTGGGCAGCTTACGGGATATTACTTCCCCCACCGGGGACTGAAGCTGGGCTAAGGCAGCGAAAGAGCCAGGTTCTAACCACTGGATTGCAAGGGAATTCCTAATTATGTCCAGTCTAGAGCTGAGGAAACTGAGGCTCAGGCAGGTTCTGTGACTTGTCCTTAAAGTGGAAACATGGAGCAGCTGGGCTTTAGGCTGAGATCTCTCTGACCCCAAAGGACAGGGATGTTCTTTCCATTATTTCGGGGTGGCCAAAAAGTTCACTCGGGTTTTTCCATACGATGTTACAGAAAACTGCCTGATGCCAAGGGTCTTTAACCCATACATGAAAAAGTACAGACATCCATGCCTTATCTGTTGGACGTCCCCTGTGGCTGCGCCCCTGCCTGTGCCCAAAGCCCCAGCCCATGGTGCGCCAAGATTCCCAGGGAGTGTGGTGCACCTGTGGGCACCTTGTTCCAATCAATTAGAGGGTTTTACTGTCAGCTGCCCATCTGTGGAGACCCCCAAGCTTTCTGCAAGTACACCGCAGCACCTCATCAGATAAAGCGTGGGACTCCCGGTTGAGGAAAGGGCCAACGCTTCTGCCCCAAGGTCTGCAGAGTGTCTGGGGGAGCTGGCATTCACTTCAACCACACAGGCCGTTCCACCCATGAGGATCTTGTCACAGTCCTCATGTGGTCTAAGGGCCACCTACAAGGGCCTTACACATGTGAACAATGAAGATTCCCGAACACCACTCCCATCTTTTGAGTTCACGTCTGTGGGTGGGTCCCAGGAACATCCATCAGTCACTGCTCCGGGGACATCTGAATGGCTACGAATAAATAAGGATGGAGATGAGAGCGTGTGCACAGGCAACATTTTTCTCCTCGTATATTCTTCTCGGGCTCCTCCTTGTCCCCGAGGCTGCGGTCAAGGTCAGCGCTCAGTCTGCTCTGATTCAGCCCCAGTCAATCAGGGGAAGAAGGCATCCCTCACCACACCTGTCGCCACTTGTGGCCTTTTGCTATCTCGGGGCAAGTCTCTCTGCCAGGCCCTGAGCTCATGGGAGAAAGACATAGCCATCTCCGTACAGCAGCCTAGCTCAGCACTTAGCATGTGTTGCTGCTTAGTTGCTAAGTCACATCCGACTCTTTTGCAACCCCCATGGACTGCAGCTCTCCAGGCTCCTCTCTCCATGGGAGTCTCCAGGCAAGAATACTGGAGTGGGCTGCCTTTTTCTCCTCCAGGGATCTTCCCAACCCAGGGATCGAACCTGCGTCTATTATGCCTCCTGCACTGGCAAGGTGGGTTCTTTACCACTGTGCCACCAAGGAGGCCCGCCCAGCAAACAGTAAATGCTAAATAAATTTCGATTGAGCTGTCATTGGTAATATAATAAATAAGTTGCCAGAAGAAAGCAGGAGATGCGCTTTTGTGTTCTCATCTCTTTTCGCTCTGGGTTCATACACACGTCACTGCATGGACCTGAGCGGCCGACACCAAGCTGCAGACACAGACCGGGATGACCGCTCACTCATTAAGCTCAACCCACACACACACAGATGCCAAACACATAACAGACAACAAGTGAGGCGTTTGGAACATCAAAGGCTTCGGGGAGTGTAATTACCAGATATAAAATATAGAGCTGGGCTTCCCTGGTGGCTCAGATGGTAAAGAATCTGTCTGCCAATGCAGGAGACCCAGATTTGATCCTTGGGTCAGGAAGGTCCCCTGGAGAAGGGAATGGGTACCCACTCCAGTATTCTAGTCATATGTATAACATTTAAAAAAACGAAAAATGGAAACACAAAAGTGAGCAAACAATAGGAGATGAGGAATACACGACCAGGGATATTTGAAAGATAAACAATGATAAATGAAAAAGGTAAGGACTGAAATAAGAAACTTCAGTGAACTCAGTAAACAGCAGATTTGATAGTGCTGAATAGAAACACTGTGATGTGGAAGATCAGTCTGAAAAGCTACCTGAACCATCACACAGATACTGAAACGGGAAATATGAGAGAAAGGTTAAGAGTCATGAAGGACAGATAAAGAAGGTTCAACTTACGTTTAATTAGAATTTCAGAAAGAGTAGAAACTAAGAAATGAAGAGATAATGGTTGAGAATGTTCCAGAACCTGCCAAAGAACTAAAATTTGCAGTTAAAGAAAATACAGTTGGTTCGTTCAACAGCTATTTACTGAATGCCTGCTATATGCCAGGGACCTTTTAGAAGCAATGCATATTAAACTGGATAAATACAAAAAATACCCACCTAGACACAACCCAAGAGAAAAGGACAATCAGATTAACAACAGGCTTTTCAAAAGCAAGATGAGAGCTACGAGGCAGAGCTCACATCCTGAAAGGGCTGCTCCTGCTGCTGCTAAGTCGCTTCAGTCGTGTCCGACTCTGTGCGACCCATAGACAGCAGCCCACCAGGCTCCCCTGTCCGTGGGATTCTCCAGGCAAGAACACTGGAGTGGGTTGCCATTTCCTTCTCCAATGCATGAAGGTGAAAAGTGAAAGTGAAGTCGCTCAGTCGAGTCCGACTCCCAGCGACCCCATGGACTGCAACCCACCAGGGTCCTCTCCATGGGATTTTCCAGGCAAGAGTACTGGAGTGGGGTGCCATCGCCTTCTCGGCCTGAAAAGGCTAAGGAAAAATAACTGGCAAAATAAAACTATTTACCTGGCAGAACTATCTTTCAAGAATAATGGTGAAATGACATTTCCATAGAAACAAAAGTGGAGAACATTCACCATCAAGAGATACAAACTAAATAGAAACGTTTTAAAGATGTACATAAAAAAAGAAGCAGGGAAAGTGAAACGGCATGGATGATTAGATGAAGGGCAAATGTGAACCAAACATACACGATCTGCACAAAATCCATAAATTAACAATGAAAGAACAAACTTAGAATATTGGCTACTAACGCCTGTGATACAAGAGTGATCAAATCAAAGTGTTTAAGACCCTAGATTGTTTAGAAGGTTGCAGCATTCAATTCAGACTCAATTAAGAAAACCTGGTAAAATTTCAGGGGTAACCACTGAAAGAATTGAAATGAAGAGTCTAAATTCTACAACAAGGACCTACTGTTCAGCACAGGGAACTATATTCAATATCCTGTGATAATATGAAAAAAGTGTTTCCCTGGTGGCTCAGACGGTAAAGCGTCTGCCTACAATGTGGGAGACCCAGGTTCGATCCCTGGGTTGGGAAGATCCCCTGGAGAAGGCAATGGCAATCCACTCCAGCGCTCTTGCCTAGAAAACCCCATGGATGGAGGAGCCTGGTAGGCTACAAGGCTACAGTCCATGGGGTCACAAAGAGTCGGACGTGACTGAGTGACTTCACTTCACATGTATAACTGAATCACTTTGCTGTACAGTGGAAAGTCACTGTAAATTAAGTATATGCCAATAAAATAACTTTTTATTTATATTAAAAAATATAATGAAACTAAAAAGAAATAAAAGAAGAGAAATAGAAAATGAACAGTGCCACAGTCGATCCTTTGCAGTAAAAACAAAAGAGATGCTCTGGTGAGGTTGATTCAGCAAAAAAAAAACAGGGAAGGCACACGTCATGTTAAAAATTAAAACAACAGAAAAGTAAGATCTTTCCCAAAGGTCCAGAGCAAATCAGAAACTCAGCTCAGAATAAACTGGGAGCCTGGCTAACCTCCACTCTCCGGTATTCACAGCAATGCATCTCCACACTGGTGGGGCAGCAAGGACCAGACGCTCACGGCTCTGATCTCTGAGGCGGGGCGCCTGTCCTGGGATGGATGTGCAAGAAGCAGAGCAAAGACTGTAGAGAAACACCAGGGCAGCCCCCGAGGTCAGAGCAGGCTCCACTTCCTTCAGCGGGACAGCCACTTCCCTCAAATGGACTTGCATGTTTTATGTGTGGGAGAAAGAATAATCTAGAAAGGGCAGTTCAATCTGTTTTTAATGGTGCTCTGAAGCCTTGTTCCTAGTGCTGGAGGAGCGCCCCTCTCCATCCTCCACCAAGCAAGTATTTCAAAGTCTCAACATCAGTTTCAAAGACTCACTCCCTGGGGAAGAAACTGAAATATTTGGCTGGCGAGGGCCTGGACTTGTCCGCAACACATCCTGCTTTCTTCTGCCCAATGTCTGTCTGGCAACCAGATAAGGCTGAGATTCAGACATTAGAAAAGTCTGTGTTGAGGACCTTCAATGTTGGTGAAAAATCCACTGCACCACCTAGAGCAGGATAAACAGAATGGAGAGCTGGACTAAGCCCTGCACTTGGCACTGACTTCTGACTTAACTCCTTGGTGCTTGTCTCGCTGTGGAAGGTGAAAACAGGGGTGGCTGAGGTTGAAGTGCCCATGCTGCAGTGTCGGCGCCGGGAGCACAGCCATTCCCACGACAGGGAAGACAGCTGCCCCATCTGCATCGTATCATGTTCCCGACACCGTGAAACGAAACAAAATGACACGCTGGTCAGTGGAGACCAGGATAGTAACTAAGTAAACAGGGAGGTTCAACAAGGTTTCTTGCAGGTTCTGAAGTGTGAGCGATCCGGTATCATGTTGTGTGGACCTGTTCCAAGGGCTCTGAGCGCTGCCTGGCCCAAAGGAGACCGATTCACAATCGAGACCCCCTGGATCCAGACCCAACTTGGCTATGTGGAACGTCTGGGATGCTGGTAGGTCTCTTGCCTCAGGCTCCCCTTCTGCAAAGCTGGGACAATGCTCTCTTTTCCGCAGTGGTGCAAGGATTAAATATGACAGCCATAGGGGTCATTATGGAACCTAAGCTCCCCTTCCACCTTCTGAGCTCTACCAATTCACCCTCCCTTTCCGTGATTAATACAATAGATTTNGGCTCCCCTTCTGCAAAGCTGGGACAATGCTCTCTTTTCCGCAGTGGTGCAAGGATTAAATATGACAGCCATAGGGGTCATTATGGAACCTAAGCTCCCCTTCCACCTTCTGAGCTCTACCAATTCACCCTCCCTTTCCGTGATTAATACAATAGATTTTTAAGACCTTGAAAACACACTGTGTACACGGTGTGAGTCAGAGATAGAACTATAGTTCCTTTCATCACTCTGATAGAATATGAAAAATAAACCCTAATTGGACCACATGCAAACCCAAACACAGCTGCGTATTAGCAGTGAAGAACTCTAAGAGGGAAGGAATTGTTCTAGATGCTGAACCTCCTGAACAGACAGAGGGCTTCCTCTCAAGAATCAAAACATCAAAAACAAACTAGAAGAAGCAAACAGTTTTGGGCCAAAAGAAAAGAAAAAATAATCTCTAATATATTTCCGAAACTTGTCAGAGGCCTTAAGAGAGGATTCTGGATAACATTTTGGTTTTCCTTGAAGATTTTTGTCATTGTGCTGATTACACTGAGAACAGCCATCCAGTGATGTCACTGATAGCACTGGTAGGACTACAAAGGGCTGAATCCAAACCCTGATACTACAGATGAGCATGCTAAGCCCAGAGAGGTCAAGCAATCCACCCAAGCCACACAGCCACCTGGAGGCAGTCCCAGGTCCTGATGTGCGGTACGCTCATCTTCCACAGTGCCCTTTTGAGCATCCTACGACTTCATAACCATCCCTCTTTTGAAATAACCCTGGAAGGCTTGAAACAAGCCTGGAAGTCCAGAATAAGGCATCTGAGGTTAGATATCGCAGCATCTCTCTTCTCTGATGTGCATGGGTCATGCCTTCAGGAAAACCCCACTGTGGTGTGTGTGCCTTTTGCTTTTAAGGCTCATTTCATTCTTCATTTGAGATTCACGTCTTCAAAAATCAGGTGTCTACTCTCCAAGGGGCATCTGCTGGTTTGCTTGGACAGGAGCATTAAGCAGTCACGCTGGATGGCATAGAAGCAGCCACCTTGGATGCAACTCGAAGGAAGTACTGGTGATAATACCCTTTCCCACGCCCATTCATTTCAAGAGTGAAATCCCTAACACCACCAGTCTATAAAGCAAGTCCTGATGGTGACCCACGAATTAGG
>SJYA01011124.1:0-12961 GCA_006410615.1 Neotragus moschatus
AGTGGATGTTGGCAATTTGATCTCTGGTTCCTCTGTCTTTTCTAAAACCCGCTTGAACATCTGGAAGTTATTGGATGTGAAACACTTTGACAGACTTTTAATGCAGATGAAAAACCAATGCCAGGAGGGGGCATGGCTAAGTGCAAAGAGCCAGGGCCGCACAGTGGAAGCTGTGGGTTCTAAATCTGCCTCGGTTGCCTCATCTTTGAAATGGGAATGAAATGAGTACCTGGTTCACGTCCAGGTCAGCAAGATGTAGACTGTGGCCACTCAGGGGCCTTCTACTCATAGGACGGTGGTGAGGAGGACACCAGTTAATCAAGGCAAAGCAGCTTGTACTCAAGCCTCCCATCCCCTGCAACCCTCAAGACCTGAAGGTCAATCCCCTTCACCCCAACCCCCTGCCCCCAGGCAGCAGGACATATGGGGACAAGCAGACAGTTCCAGAAAAGAGAGAGTTCCAGACAAGAGAGTTCCAGAAAAATATCTATTTCTGCTTTACTGGCCATGCCAAAGCCTTTGACTGTGTGGATCACAATAAACTGGAAAATTCTGAAAGAAATGGGAATACCAGACCACCTGACCGGCCTCTTGAGAAACCTATATGCAGGTTAGGAAGCAACAGTTAGAACTGGACGTGGAACAACAGACTGGTTCCAAATAGGAAAAGAAGTACGTCAAGGCTGTATATTGTCATCCTGCTTATTTAACTTATATGCAGAGTATATCATGAGAAATGCTGGGCTGGAGAAAGCATAAGCTGGAATCAAGATTGCTGGAAGAAATATCAATAACCTCAGATATGCAGATGACATCACTCTTATGGCAGAAAGTGAAGAACTAAAAAGCCTCTTGATGCAAGTGAAAGAAGAGAGTGAAAAAGTTGGCTTAAAGCTCAACATTTGGAAAACNTGAGTCTATCATCGGGAACGGGGTGTCTGTGCCCAGGGCTTCTGCCAAGCCCTGCTCCCCAGGGGCCCAGGACCACATCTCCGGGTGCTGGGAGGGAGTAGGGATGGATGATGGAACCAGGAGACCCCGGCTGTGGGCTTCTCAGGGTTGAGATGACAGCACCCTAATCTGGGGGGCTGACCTGAGGTCTCTGGGATGCTGAGTCTGGGCTTTCTCTGAGCCAGGGCTTGAACTTGGCCTCTCAGCAGTGAAAGGGCAGAGTCTAAACCACTAGACCGCCAGGGAAGTCGCTTTACTTCGTTTTCTTTAAAAGCTGGCCTTGGTATTTCTGGGGTGGGCTCATCAATTTGAGTCCTGTGCCCCATCTCTGCTTAGAAATCTCCCTCTGGTCCTCCAGGACTGGCCACTTCTGGGAAGTGCCCACAGCCTTTGTGTCTACCAGCTGTCACCTCGTCGGGCCACTGGGTTTGGAGCAGGTCAAGAAGGGGGCAGAGACTGACCAGCGCGGCCTGTCAGGCCCCTGGAGCAGTGTGCACGCCCTGGCTTCCGTCGCGGGTGGGCTGGGGAGGTGACCGCAGCCCCCAGCCCTGCCAGCTTCCCACAGCTGCTTCCTGCCTGGACCGCCTACAGGAACCCCACCTCCCGGGTGCCCCCAGGACAGGTGCAGACGCGCTCCTCTGGCTGACCCTGGCCCAGGGGCTTGGGGCCTTTGTAGACCGCCCTGAGGGAAGCCCGGAGGCAGAAACGTCCCGCCTCCCTGTCCCCAGCTCATAGAATTCTCACCACGTGACTCTCCCAGTGCAGTCTGCGATCTACGGCAAGTGCTCAGGAAACAGATTTTCTGAATGTGATGACCTGGTCCGGGGCCCATCTCTCTTCCAGAGCCTGATGGTCGCCTGGCGAGAGGTCACTTTGTGTGACATCTTTCTCCATGCCCAGCCCCAGGCCAGCCCCAGTGCTGAGGACAGGAGGCAAACAGGGACAGCGGGTGAGCAGATGAGTGGCTGGGGCCTCTCTGAGACAGGCCCCGGCTCTCCTGGGGGCTGGGGGAGCTCTCGGCCTCCTGGAACTGGCCGCGGGGCTCCGGCCCTGGCCTCCTTCCATCTGGAAGCGGAGCTGGGTATTCCCCAGGGGGGACCCTGAGCCTCCGAAGTGGGGAGAGGTTCTGAGAGCCATAGATCCTGACAAACCCCATCTGTCCTCAGCCTCCAAGCCGCGTGGCTGCCGGAAGGGACATGTAATTTAAAAAAGGTTTCTCTTGTTAAGTGGAAACTTCTGCCAGGCACAGAGAAATAAATGATGTTAATGAAGTCCAGAAGCCCAGTGCGTTTGGTCTGCTGCTGTTCTGGGAAGAGGCAGGAGGGGCTTTGGACCAGAGAACAGTGCATCCCCCCAAAGGCAGGCCTGCAGGGTGCTGGGCTGTGAGAGGCAATAATTTGGTGACCAGTCAGGGCCTGTGCCCGCGGTCCACGTGTCCTCTTGTGGTCCTCCCAGTGCCCTCATTTATGGGTTAGGAAGCCAGAGCTGTAGATCTGGATCTATGGACTTCTTAGAACAGGCAGCACCCACCCGCAGGCCCCTAGGCACCCCCTGACACTGACCCCAGACAGGCCAGGAGGAGACGGTGCCCAGGGTGTCGGTGTCGTGGGCAGAGAAACACACGCTTATCCTCCTGGGTTGTCCGAGGAATGGCTCTCAGGCCGGGGGACCTCCTTCCTGTTTCAAGTTGACAGCATCACAGGTGATAACGCGTGTGTGTATGAGGGATGCTGACAGGCGAAGTGTGGTACTTCAGGGGAGAATGTTCTTGTTGTTTACTTGCTAGGTCACGTCCGACTCTTTGCGACCCCATGGACTGCAGCACGCCAGGCTATCCTGTCCATCACCATCTCCTGGAGCTCTCCCAAGTTCAGGCCCACTGAATCAGCGATGCTACCCAACCAGCTCATCCTCTACTGCCCCCTTCTCCTTTTGACTTCAATCTTTCTCAGCATCAGGGTCTCTTCCAAAGAGTCAGCTCTTTGCATCAGGTGACCCAAGTACTGGAGCTTCAGCTTCCACATCAGTCCTTCCAATGAGTATTCAGGAGAGAATGTAAACATCTACAGTCTTGTTGGAGGCCTGTTTGGTTGTCTGTTTCAGAAAGTGAGCTGACTCAATAATTCCACTTCTGGAAACCCACGCTAAGGAAATATTCTGAAACTTAGGGAAAGCTTCACCCTGTTCATCAGAGGAGAAGACAGGCGCCATGTCAAAGCCCAGCAAGATGAGTCATGAGGTGACTACGCATTCCTTCTCTGGAACATGACACATCCACTAGAATCTGGTTACGGTGTTTAAAGACATGGAAAAGTGCTCATGCGATCATAGTAAATTAAAACCCACTCAGATTCAAAATACTGTATGGGCCGTCACTGAGGGAGCGCAAGCAACGCAGAGACGGAGAAAAGACCTCAGCGCAGCACGTCCCATTGCTGTCCGTGGTGGGCTTTGGGTCCTGACAATGTGGGAAGTTTCTGCTCTTGCTAGTTTTCCAACCTAGCATGCTCCCATCATCTGGTAAGTAATGGGTATTATTTTTGGACTTCCTTAGTGGAGAAGGCAATGGCGATCCACTCCAGTACTCTTGCCTGGAAAATCCCATGGACGGAGGAGCCTGGTGGGCCGCAGTCCATGGGGTCGCTAAGAGTCGGACACGACTGAGCGACTTCACTTTCACTTTTCACTTTCATGCATTGGAGAAGGAAATGGCAACCCACTCCAGTTCTTGCCTGGAGAATCCCAGGGACGGGGGAGCCTGGTGGGCTGCCGTCTATGGGGTTGCACAGAGTCGGACATGACTGAAGTGACTTAGCAGCAGCAGTAGCAGTGGTCCAGTGGTTACGAATCTGTACTTTCTCTGCAGGGGGCGCTAGTTTGGTTCTTGGTCAGGGAACTAAGATTCCGCATGCCCTGCGTTGCATGCATGAGTCTGCATGCTTTGTGACCAAAAAAAAAAAAAAAAGAGAGAGAGAGAGAGAGAGAGAGAGAACGAAATGGGTATTACTTTGATGGTGGGAGACCACATACCTGCAGTTACTCAGTGGACCGGGGCAGTGACGCCACTGATTAAAGAATCACCTGTTTTGCGTCATATACAAAGGAACTGAAGCAGGCTGTCTACTGTGGTCTCTTGGCAAAGCGCTGCACTCCAGATGGGGAGCCTCGTTCACAGCGAAACATCTGAGAATTGCCTCCCCGTCGCTCATGGGCTCAGTATCTGCTGCTGTCTCTGGCACTCCAAGACTCTGCTTCCCGTTCTTCTCCCTACATCCCCCACCCCCTGGTCCCAGCCCCTTCTGGGCTCCCCTCCCTGGGTCCGCTCAGCTCAAATCAAGCCGACCTCTCCAGCTTCTGTCTCTGTCGGCCCATTTCACGGATTCTGCTGCTGAAGGAAGCTCGGAGATCTGGGTGGAGGAGACGAGCAGTTTGCAAACAATTGTAATAGTTGTGTGTATTTTGCCCTGACACCCTGGTCACAAGGAATCATTAAAAAAAAAACAAAATTAAGATGACACTCTGATCCCTTCAAAGCCAGCCTTTACAGCAGGTATCTTCTGGGGCCCTCGCTTCAGGTCCGACACTCAGGCCTACCAGGGTCTGCCCCTGCTTTGGTCTCAGCCCTTCCTTTCCTCACTCCTCTAGGTTTCCAGCACGTGTTATTCCTTCTGCCCTCTCTCCCCACCACGCCCCAGCTCCCCTTAGCTAGATGCGTCCATTTTTCCTTCTGGGTTTCAGATGAAAAAACACCTCCTGTAGGAAGCCCTTCCCGTCCCTCCCTGTCCTCATGGGGGCATCGGCTGCATTTCCCTCCCGGCCTCTTGGTGAGAAGGAAGCGACTTTTATGTAACTAAGCCCCTCAGCCATGGGCTTATTCCCCAGGCCGCCAGGGGATCCAAGCCATGGCACGTTTTGTTGCTCTTTGGCCCTTCCGTGTGGGGCGAGGGGCCAGGTGCATGGTAGGTGCTCAGGAAACACCTTCAGGAGGAGCCCTGGGAACACTCTGAAAATAAGCTTGCAGCCACTGATGGATGGATGAGGAGGCACCCAACAGTGGTGATTCGAGTAGAGTGTCCTTTGAGTGGTCCTTGGTTCTTGTAGATGAGTGAGTGGCAGTCCTGGTTAAGGGATCCCGGCTCCAGAAGGAGGCACTCAGCTTGCAGGACCTCAGTTTGCCTTTCTGTGAAATGGGCACAATGACCCCTGCCTACGTACATCTTCCTCCCATGTGTCTCCTTTACGCTCATACCACCGACACATTCTTACTGTTCCTGACACTGTGCGTGGATGTGTGCAGCGGGATATCCCCACACCAGGCAACTCTGTGACACCCCCTGGGCATCCTGTAGTTTGACTCGATTCTGACACTATGTGGAGATGGCATTAGACCCCACAGGTCAAGGGCTCAGCCCCATGAGACTGCTCCTCACCTTCAGAGGCTAATTACCAGTAGGCAGTCCCCAGGTTACAGCCCACAACATGTGTCTGACTTGACTGCAAACCTACCAATCAGAGGCTGCTGTGGCCTCCTCCCCCTTGGATCTCACTGTCCGCTGGAACAGCTCCCAGAGCTCGGGAAATACAGTGACCAGGTCATGAGCGCGTTTGGTAGAGGACACAGATGGACAGGCAGGTGAAGAGACATGCAGGGCGGGGTCTGTGAGCTTCTATCCCCTTGGAACTGGGGTGCACCACACCTTTGGTACCTGGGTGTGTTTGCCCACCTGGAAGCTCCTCAGACTCCCCACTGTCGAAATTTTCTGAGGGCTTCCTCAAGTGAGTGTTAGTGATGATGAACTCCACCGGCCACACCATGCAGCCTGAGGGATCTTAGTTCCCTGAACAGGGATCCAACCTTTACTGGGGCCTGAGTCTTAACCGCTGGACTGCCGGTGAAGTCCCTGCCACGCTGTCTTGATACCCACAGCTTTGCTATAAGCTTTGAAACCAGGAAATGGGGATCTTCTGACTTTGCTCTTCTTTTCTCAATTTTTTGGCTTTTCAGGGTCCCTTGCTTTTTCATATGAATTTTGGGATCAGTTTCTGCAAAACAGGCAGTTAGAGCCTGGAGAAGGTGGAGAGCCTTTGTCTGGCGGGCAGTGGAAACCCACAGGGGAGTTCTGAGCTAGTGAGTGCCAAGGGACAGCTTGGGTTTTGGGAAGACTGACTTCAGCGCGGGGAGGAGGGATTTGACAGGGTGGATTAGATCCGAGGAGATGCAGGCAGAGGAGACAGGGGGTGGGGTGGGCTGAGGAGGGGAAGGAGGTTGCCTCTCCAGCAGAGCCAGCCCTGCCCCTGGCTTCCTGGCCTTCTGCTCTTCTCAGCACGGGTTCTTGTGGGCGAGGGGCATGGAGAGGGGGCTGGGCTGGGCGCTGGGACCCCTGGATTCAACTCTGCCCCTGCCTCTGCCCCACCATGGCCTGTCATGAACAATTTCCCAGGCCCCACCCTCCCCCATCTTTAAACAGAGTTGCCAGTAGAACTGGAATGGCCTTGGGGATCCGTGAAGGCCCACACTCCATTCTGCAGATGGGCAAGCTGAGGCCTCATGCGGTTCAGGCCCACGACTTCTGCTCTTTGCAGCTTTGGCTCTTGCTGGTTGGCCACTGAGCCGTTTCCCTGGGCCTTGAGAACAAACTATCTGTGAGCGCACGGCTCATCAGACGGAGAGCTAAGGCACTAGTGAGACCCTGCCAGACGCTTGCCCAGGAAGATAAAGTCGCCAAGTACCTCACTGTTCCAGGAACTTCCTGAACACCCATTTATCGGAACTCTGGGCAAATTCCTCATCCTGAAGTGGCTGCTGGCTCCCCAGGAAGTGCTCAGACCCCCCTTGCTGCGTCTGCCCGTCCCGATCTAGGATGGCAGGGACAGGAGCCGCACCCAGCCAGTCTCTACTGGAACCTAGACCCCAACCTGGTGAAGACCTGCCTTGACCTCCCCTTTCCAAGATGCTCCTGAGACTCCGTCTGGGGTGTTCCTGCTTACGATGCAGACATCGCTGGATGGATAGGTCATTGGGTGGCCCCGAGCATGGGATGGGGACCTTCACACACTCTTGGACCCCAGAAAGAGCTGGATGGCATCACCGACTCAATGGGCATGAGTTGGAGCGAACTCTGGGAGTTGGTGACGGACAGGGAGACCTGGCATGCTGTGGTTCATGGGATCTCGAAGAGTCAGACATGACGAGTGATTGAACAGAACTGAACTGTGTCTTCTTTATGGCACTTCTCAGTCTGACTTTTAAAATACTTTAATTAGTAGATTTTATTATTTATTTATTTTATATTTTTTGGAGGCCGGGCCATGTGACTTGTGGGACTTCAGCTTCCTGATCGGGGATTGACCCCAGCCTACTCTGTGAGGGTGTGGAGTCCTAACTGCTGATCGCCCGGGAAACCCCAGATTTTACGTCTTAGAGCAATTTGGGGTTCAGCAAAACTGAGTGGGAAGAGATTTCCTGTACACTCGCTGCCCCACACGCGCACAGCCTCCCCCATTACCAACACCCCACCACGTGGGGCGTTTGCTGGTCGGTGAGCCTGCACTGACATGTCACCATCACCTGGAGCCCACCGTTGACGTCAGGCTTCACGCTTGGTATGGGACATCCTATGAGTTTGGACGAATGTCTAATGACACGTGGCACTTCCCTGGTGGCTCAGCGGTAAAGAATCCACCCGCCACGCCTGAGCCACAGGAGACACTGGCTTGACCTCTGGGTCGGGAAGATCCCCTGGAGGAGGGCACGGCAACTCGCTCCAATATTCTTGCCTGGGAAATCCCGTGGAGAGAGGAGCCTGGTGAGACAGCGCATAGGGTTGCAGAGTCGGACACGACTGAAGCGACTTAGCAGGCACATAAAAAGACACGAATCCACCATTGTGCTGCTATCCTGGGTGTCGTCACTGTCCTGAAAATCCCTCTGCTCCCCCATGCTCCCCACGGAACCGCTGGTCTTTACTGACTCCGGGGTTTGGCCTTCCCCAGAATGTCACCGGGCTGGCATCACAAAGTATGAAGCCTTTTCAGACTGGCTTTTTTCACTTGGTACTGTGCATAAGGCTCCTCCACGTCTTTTCATTTCTTTTTATTACTTTTCTCTTTATTACTTTTATTCATTTCTTTTCTTTCCACAGCTCATTTCTTTTTATTACTGAGCCATCGCCCGTTGTCGGGACACACCACAGTTTATTTATCCATCCGCCAGCTGAGGGACGCCCCGGGTGCCTCCAGTCGGTCTGCCTTTTAGTACAGATCATCAGGCAGCAGCCTTTCCTCCTCCGGGAGGCTCTGGAAAAGAGACGAACCTGTCTCTATAGCCCTGGGCCTCCTTCAGCCCGTGACCATGGAGGTGACAAGGGAGTGGACTCAGAGTCAGCCTTCCTATGTGGACCCTAAAAGCTCTCAGCAGGATGGGGAGCCCAGAGCGGAACTCACAGGAAGGGATGTCTCTGAGGGTAGCTGGGACGAGGTGGGCAAAGGAGGTGACCACTTGGGTACCACCAATGGGCAAATGCCAACAGGACCCCTCTCCCAGGGAAGCTGGTGGCTCTGCCTTGGGGGTCTGGCCTGCAGGGTTGGGGTGTAGCAGAGGCGGGGATCACAGAGGCTTGCTGAA
The DNA here is from genome assembly GCA_006410615.1 of Neotragus moschatus. Taxonomy (NCBI): domain Eukaryota; kingdom Metazoa; phylum Chordata; class Mammalia; order Artiodactyla; family Bovidae; genus Neotragus; species Neotragus moschatus. Next base: position 8,576 of record SJYA01011124.1, read on the forward strand.
GCTGGATGGAGGTGACAGGGGGAGAAGACTGAGGGACAGCCTCGTGCAAGGGCCTGGGGAGGGACCCAGCAGAGGGACAGCCCATGCGAAGGCCTGGGGAGGGACCCAGCACAGCTCAGATGGTCTGCAGCAGGGGAGCCAGGTGGGATGAAGGAGCAGGAGCCACCACGGGCTTCGGAGCCCAGAGAAGGGTTTAGGTTCTACCCCAGGACAGGGGAAGGGACCACAGGGTGTTTAAGCTGGGAGCACAGACTCTTATCTGTGGTTTAAAATTCAGGTTGGAGTTGGAGATGCCCTGACTTTGAGTGGGGCTCTGGGAGGCGAGAGGAGGCAGACAGGAGAGGGGTTCAGAGGCAGCTCCCACGGTTACAGGGGCACAGCGTCTTCTCCAGGGTGGACCCGTTGATTACAGATGCTGGTCTCAGGTGCTCCCTGGCACCTCACCAGCACCTGTGCCTTGAAGAGGGTGTTGGCTTGGGTGTCACTGGGGACAGAGGATGTCGTAGCCATGCTCGCCCTCAGCGGGCTGCACCGCCAACTACTGTGCGTAGCCAGACAGAGCTTGCCTTTGACACTGAGCCTCACTCAAGCGCAGGCTTCCAGGTGCTTCAGTGGTAAAAAATCCACCTGCCAACGCAGGAGACGTGGGTTTGATCCCTGGCCGGGAAGATCCCCCTGGAGAAAGAAATGGCAACCCACTCCAGTATTCTTGCCTGGGAAATCCATGGACAGAGGAGCCGGGTGGGCTACAGCCCACAAGAGTTGGACACAACTAAGCAATTGGGCACACACACTCGCTCAGTCAGGCACTCTGTAAATATTAGCTTCTTTAATCCTCGAGGTCAGCCTAAGAGGTAGGACCCTCCACTTGTCTTACAAGTGTGGGCATGGAGGCGAAGGCAGGTGGATGGAAGGTGGCCAGGCTGGGATTTGAATCTGGGTCTCCCTGGGAAATCCCATGGACAGAGGAGCCTGGTGGGCTACAGTCCATGGGGTCACAAAAGAGTCAAGACACGCTTCTGTGATTAAACAACAACCGAGGGCAAAAAGCCAGTTAAGTGTTGTTTCCCTGCCTTCCCGACCCTCCTTGCCACCTTTTTTTTTTCCTATCTGTATGCTGAACATGTGGGACTGGAGGTCCATTTTCACTTCTAAGGACCCCCGGACACCTGCGGGCATCTCTGAGGGCAGAGTTGGGGTCTCTGCCCATGGTGACTTCTGTTTGTCTTCACAGGAGGGCTCCCTGTAGGAAAGGGGAGTGGGAGCCACGTTTGAAGCCTTGGACAGAGGCTGAGGATCGTCCCCTTGGAGGAAGAACCTGATGGAGACGCTGAGGTCCAAGCCAAACTGTCCTCTGAGCAGCCTCCACAGGAGGCCTGGAGCTTGGCTTTTGGACGCCCACCTGGTGGGTGGGGTCCCAGGGGCCTCGGCCACTCGCCGGGGGCACAGACATGCTCCTTTCCCCTTGGTCCCGTGACTACGGGAAAGCACACAGAGCGGTGGCGTGGAGAGTGACTGCGGGAGCGGGCGCCTGCCCCACCTGCCTTGGCGGCCCTCCCCACCTGGTGTCCGGAGTCCACCTCATGAATGGCCCCCGCGCCCCCCGCCCCGTTCCGGTGGTGCTGTCTTTCCTCCGTCGGCCGGGAGGTGGCAGCAGAGACTCACGGATCCCATCTTGAGTCGCCCGGTGGCCGGGTGACCTAGGAGCTGACCGCCCATCCCTGGGGGGCTTCTCAGGACTTGGGCCTGGTGGTAGTGGTGATGGGGCAATCCAGGACAGGTATGGAGGACGAAATCCCAGGTTTGGGCCTTTTAGGGGCAGAGCTGGGCACCCGCGTGTACCCTCTGAGCAGCGCCCAGGGTGAAGGAGCTTAGAGGAGGCGTCCTGCCAGCTCAGAGGTCCAGAAAGGCGCCCCAGGAGCTTGGACGCGGCCCCATGGGTGGGAAGCTCCTGTGGGAGCAGCCACCCCTGTGGAGGAGCAGGGGAGGCCTGGGGCAGCCCCAGCTTGGCTGGCAGCCTCAGGTGGAGGGCTGCCCCCACCAGCCTAAGGGCTCCCAAGAGTGGGTCTTACATTCCGGGCATGGGCTTCCCAGGGGGCGCCAATGGTAAAGAATCCACCTGTGCGTGCAGGAGACTCTAGTTCCATCCCTGGGTCGGGAAGACCTCCTGAAGAAGGGAATGGCAGCCCACTCCAGTATTCTCGCCTGGAGAACCCCGTGGACGAGGAGTCTGGTGGGCTGCAGTCCATGGGGTTGCAAAGAGTTGGACACAACTGAGCAACCAAACCACCTGCACACTCAGGTCCAGGAAGTCACGTGTGGCCGGTTTGACGTGAACGTGAGGGCTTCTCATGCAGAAATGGCTACATTTAAAGACGGTGGCAGCAGAACATGAAGCAGTCCGGCCCTTCTGAGCGTGGGGACCTGCGAGAATGCCCAGGCCGCCCACCCAGAAGCCAGCCTGCTTGCAAGCCTGCTGCGGAAGCCGCAGAGCCCCCGCCCCTCAAGCCCTCAGCTGCGGCCCTCTGAATGCTCCCAGCGCCCCCTGGTGGGTGGGGGCATGGGGAAAGACCGTTTTACAGATGAGGGAACAGGTCCAGGGAGCCCCCCAACCCGACTCCTGCCTTCAGGGCCCTGTTTCTATGGAGCCGGGAGGACTCCATGCGTAAGGCCAGGAAAGCTCTGGCGCTCAGTATTCAGACACGGAGGAGGAGACACGGTGATGTCGCTGTTTGGAACAGTGCTCATCCCATGGCAGGGAACGGGGGTGCCCAGGGTCCCGCGGACACAGTTACTGGGGTCCTCTGTTCTGGCCAAGCCAGAGTGTGTGAAGGATGCTGCAGCCAGTAGGGGGCGCTGCTGCCCCATTGGCGCATTGGGAGCTTCGGACCCAGACTACTGGCGGCAGCCCTGGGCAGGCAGTGGGGGAGGGAGGGGTGTCCCTGAGAGCCCTCGCCTCCCCCTGGCCCCCCACTTCCTCTTGGGCCCCCACTCTCCCTAGGCCTGGGAGGCGTCCAGTCTCATTCATGTGTGGTTTCCACGGGCCCGTCTTCTGGGTGAGACCACAGGATGAACTGGGGGTGCTGGTGAGTGTCAGCCCTGGTGGTGGCCGAGCGTGTGGGGGTCAGGCAGTGGGGGTGTTTGTTCAGGAGCAGCATCAGATCCTCCATGTCCCACTCCTGGCCAGGCTGGGCACCCCTCCTGCCCACCCTCACCCACCTGGACAGCAAGGAGATCCAACCAGTCCATCCTGCTGCTGCTGCTGCTAAGTTGCTTCGGTCGTGTCCGACTCTGTGCGACCCCATAGACGGCAGCCCACCAGGCTCCTCCGTCCATGAGATTTTCCAAGCAAGAGTACTGGAGTGGGGTGCCATTACCTTCTCCAAAATCAATCCTGATAGCCATTGGAAGGACTGATGCTGAAGCTGAAGCTCCGATACTTTGGCCACCTGAAGAGTGGACTCATTGGAAAAGGCTCTGATGCTGGGAAAGATTGAGGGCAGGAGAAGGGGACGACAGAGGATTAAATGGTTGGAAGGCATCAATAACTCAGTGGACATGTGTTTGAGCAAGCTCCAGGAGATAGTGAAGGATAGGGAAGCTTGGAGTGCTGTAGTCCACGGGGTGGCAAAGAGTCAGATGTGACTTAACGATTGAAAAATGACAAGATAATCCAACACGCAAGCATTTTCCACATAAGGTCACGGTCACAGGTTCTGGGCTTTAGGATGTGGACACCCTACCTGCTTCCCCAACCAGACCTCAACCCACTGCAGTCCCCAGACCAGTCGAGTTGGAGGACCCCGGCCAGCCCCGGGCTACATCCTCCGGGGTCCCACCTGGCCAGAGGTGTGGGGGCCTCTGTCCATCACCCCATCAGCACTGGCAACTGCCCAGCCCAGCCTGCTCTCTGGAACCTCTCCCCACTCTGAGGGTCCGTGAGTGGGCTCTGGGGCCCTTCCCCAGCCCTGGCCTGGAGCAGCACTGGCAGCACAAGGCCTGTCTAGGGAACCCATAGACAGACTAGTCCTGTTCTCCCCTTGGCCGGTCCTGATTCAAAGGGAAGAGAAAGCACATTGCACAAAGAAATCAGGGCGGGCTTCCTGTAAGAAGCTCCATTTTGGTTGAAATTAGGAAGATGAAAGGGATTAGGAAATGGAAGTAAAGTGGGAAAAGACAAGGAAATGAACACCAGGAAGAGGCAGAGGTGTGGACAGAGGTGTGGAGGGGGTACTCTCCTCCTCACGTCGGGGTTGTGGTGTGCTGGTCACAGGTTTCCCTGCCCAGAGCCTGTGAGCCCCGCTCAGGCACAGGGGCTCAGCTGTCGGGAGCCCAGTGCCCAGGCTGGGTCCAGAGTGGGAGGCACGTCGCCCCAGGCACCCCAGC
>SJYA01011125.1:0-15906 GCA_006410615.1 Neotragus moschatus
AATAAATGCTGGAGAGACTGTGGAGAGAAGGGGACCCTCCTACACTGTATGTTGGTGGGAAAGTAAATCGGTGCAGCCTCTGTGGAGAGCAGCGTGGAGTCTTCCTTAAAAACTAAAAAGAGAATTACCATACGATCCTGCAATCCCACTCCTGGGCATGTATCTGGAGAAGACAAAACCCTAATTGGAGAAGATACGTGCACCCTATGTTCACAGAGCATCATTTACAATAGCCAAACACGGAAGCCACCTAAATGTCCATCGACAGAGGAGTGGGTCAAGAAGATGGGGCACTACGTGTACAGTAGAATTCTACTCAGCCACAGAAAGGGTGAAATAAGGCCGTTTGCAACAACACAGATGGGCCTAGAGATTATCACACTCAGTGAAGTAAGTCAGAGGCAAATATCTTGTGATATCGCTGACGTGCAGAGTCTTTAAAAAACGATACAAACAAATTTACTTACAAAAGAGAAACCAGACTCGCAGACTTAGAGAACAAACTGCTGCTCACCAAAGGGGAAAGGTTGGGGGAGATAAAAGGGGAGTCTGAGATTGACACATTGAGACTCAGCCCGTCACATTCAATGTTCTGTGACACTGAGTGCTGGTCACTCACTTGTGTCCAGTGCTTTGCAACCCCACGCACTGCAGCTCACCAGGCTCTTCTGTCCACGAAAGCTCCAGGCAAGAACACTGGAGTGGGTTGCCACTTCCTCCTCCAGAGGACCTTCTCACCCCAGGGATCAAACCAGAGTCTCTTTTCTTGCAGGTGGAGTCTTCACCGCCTGAGACACTACGGGAGACCCCATGTGCACACACTGTTGCTGCTGCTGCGTCACTTCAGTCGTGTCCGACTCTGTGCGACCCCACAGACGGCAGCCCACCAGGCTCCCCCGTCCCTGGGATCCTCCAGGCAAGAACACTGGAGTGGGTTGCTGTTTCCTTCTCTAGTGCATGAAAGTGAAAAGTGAAAGGGAAGTCGCTCAGTCGTGTCTGACTCTTCGCAATCCCATGGGTCGCAGCCCACTAGGCTCCTCTGTCCATGGGATTTCCCAGGCAGGAGTACTGGAGTGGGGTGCCATTGCCTTCTCCATGTACACACACACTATTATACCTAAAACAGATGACTAATAAAGACCTACTGTATAGCTCAGGGAACTCTGCTCAACATTCGTAGTAACCTACCTGGGAAAATAATTTGAGAAAGTATATACATATACATATAAAACTGAAGCATTTTGCTGTACATCTGGAACTAACACAGCATTACAAATCAATGACACTTCAACATGAAAAAAAAATTTAGAAAAAGTAAAGTCACAACTTAAAGTAAAAGAACAAAGAATGGAGGTAAAATGCAGATGCTGAAGGCAGCAGGCTTGGGCGGTGTCCCTTGCTGGTTCTCCCCGGATGCAGCTCCATTTTCTGCTCACAGACTGTGGGCCAGAGGACCCTTTAAGACTCTGTAGCTCACCCTCCAGCCTTAGCTTTCTAGGGCTGCCATAACAAATGACCACAAAGTGGGTGTCTTCAAAGAACAGAAACAGATGCTCCGTCAGTTCTGGAGGCTGGAAGTCCAAAGTCACAGCCCTGGTGGGTTGGTTTCCCCAGAGGGTTTGGAGAGAAGCCACTGCAGTCTCTGTCCGGCTCACAGAAGGTGCTAGCAGGTCGGGGGCCCTCGGCCTGCAGGGCGTCGTCACTCGGCTGCCACTCCTCGCGCGGGCTTCTCTCTGTTCCTGTGTGTCCTACCCTCTCTTCTCTGCTGAAGGGATCACTATCTTTAGGGCCCACTTTAATACAGGAAGATTTCATCTGAGATCGTTCCTTATTCCAAACACGNCAGGTCGGGGGCCCTCGGCCTGCAGGGCGTCGTCACTCGGCTGCCACTCCTCGCGCGGGCTTCTCTCTGTTCCTGTGTGTCCTACCCTCTCTTCTCTGCTGAAGGGATCACTATCTTTAGGGCCCACTTTAATACAGGAAGATTTCATCTGAGATCGTTCCTTATTCCAAACACGGTCACATTCTGAGGTTACCGGTGACCACAGCTCTCGGTTCAACCAGTCAGTTCATCACTCAGTCGTGACCGACTCTTTGAGACCCCGTAGACTACAGCATACCAGGCTTCCCTGTCTATCACCAACTCCGGGAGTCCACCTAAACCCATGTCTATCGAGTCAGTGATGCCATCCAACCATCTCATCCCCTTCTCCTCCTGCCTTCAATCTTTCCCAGCATCAGGGTCTTTTCCAGTGAGTCAGCTCTTCACATCAGGTGGCCAAAGGACTGGAGCTTCAGCTTCAGCATCAGTCCTTCCAATGAATACCCAGGACTGATCTCCTTTAGGATGGACTGGTTGGATCTCCTTGCAGTCCAAGGGACTCTCAAGAGTCTTCTCCGACACCACAGGCCAAAGGTATCAGTTCTTCAGTGCTCAGCTTTCTTTATAGTCCAACTCTCACATCCATACATGACTACTGGAAAAACCATAGCTTTGACTAGATGGACCTTGTCGGCTAAGCTCTCAGAGGTGACCCCAACCACCCCGTTACCCCTCTGCACCTGACAGGTGAACAAAGTGAAGGGGTTTCCAGGGGGTCCCAGGGACGCAGTGAGGGATTGGACAGCAGGGCTGGGAGGCCACCAGACAGGCGGGGTGAGACCTGCTCACTGCAGTGTTTCTGGGAGTTTCTCAGATCACCACAGCTCACCTCGTTTAGAGACAACGTTCTGGGAAAAGTACTGTTTTGAAGATAAGCATTCTAAACTGTATACATGTCCTCTCCCAATGTACTAAGCAGAATTTAAAGCAAAAAGGTCCATCGCCATTTTGTCATCTTGTTGGTAACTCGGGGTCATTGCTAAGCAGAGGCAGTGACGTGGTGATGCTAAGCTGGGCTGCGGCCCCTACACATCCCTGAGCTTCCTGACTTTCCCAGGAAGGCTAAGTTCTCAGAATGGCAGCTCATTCATTCATCACCAGCTCTCATAGGACACTTGTCTCTTAAAGAGATAAGCTGTAGAATTCGTGGAAACGCTCTATTTTGGGGGGAATATTAATCTTTATCTGCTTTCTGTATCTTTTATCCTCACCCCATTTCCAGCAGATCACCCAGCTCTTTGTCAGTCTTTTGCCTCAGGGATTTTTTATTTTTCCAGGCAGAAGGCCAAAGCAGCTTGAAGCCAAATGCTCTTTCTGTCTTTTGTAAAAAGCTAAGCCCATTTCATAAAACTCTAATCCCAAAGGGCGAGTGGGAGGGAGAGAGAGTGATTCCCTGAGATTTGGAAAAGAGCAGTCCCGAGGGCCCTGGATCTGAGCAGAACCAGGCTGAGTGCAGGAAGGGTGTGGGCCGGCCACGCTGTGCCCCAGGAAGGCTGAGTGCAAGCGCTGTGGGCTTCCACTCTGGCGAGGATTCCTGAGCTGCAAGCATGGCCCGACTGGGGGCAGGAGAAGGACACTGGGGAAAGGCCTCCACTGGGCATGGCCGCTCGAGGCTCTCTTTAGTCTTTGGGGCATCATAGAAGCTTCTTGATTCTAGAGTGACTCCAGGACAGGAGTTGTTGTTCAGTCACTAAGTTGTGTCCGACTCCTTGTGACCCCATGGACTGCAGCACACCAGGCTTCCCTGTCCATCACCAACTCCCAGAGTTCACTCAGACTCACGTCCATCGAGTCAGTGATGCTGTCCAACCACCTCATCCTCTGTCGGCCCCGTCTCCTCCTTCCATCTTTCCCAGAGTCAGAGTCTTTTCCAGTGAGTCAGCTCTTCGCATCAGGTGCCAAAGGACTGGAGCTTCAGCATCAGTGCTTGCAGTGAATATTCAGAGTTGATTTCCTCTAGGATGGGAGGGAGGGGTTGAATTTTCTGCCAGCCCCATAGGGTGGGGCTCAAAGCTGGGCCTCAGCTGACATAAGAAGATAAAGAAATGAACTTTCTGGATTTCTGGACAACATGGCACTGTAAGTTAATGCTTTGTGTCTTCTTCGCTGATCCAGATCCATAGCAACCACACATGGAAGGCACAGCCTCACTGCAGAGCAAGCCGAGCCCCTCAGATTCAGTACAGAAGACAGCAAGCAGTGATGGGTGTGGGCTGGAGGCGTGCTGGGCCTCGGGTCCAGAGTCAGTGAAGGTAGCAAGAGTTAACAGTGACCGAAAGAGCCCCGCCTGAGGGTGGAGGATAGGAGGAGAGAGGCTGGCCCCTGCGGAGAGCCCCCACCCACAAGAGGGTGTGGAAATTTCCAGCTGAGTGCCTTCTACAGATGTGAGGACCAGTGTGAGGAAGCATCCACCCAGAACCTGGGTGGAGAACACCTGCTCAGTGACTGTGGCCAGCATACCCAGCGGGCAGCTCCAATACTGTGGCCTCCTGATGGGAAGAGCTGACTCACTGGAAAAGACCTTGATGCTGGGAAAGACTGAAGGCAGGAGGAGAAGGGGGTGACAGAGGATGAGACGGTTGGATGGCATCACCGACTCGATGGGCATGAATTTGAGCAAGCTCTGGGAGGTGGGGTTGGACAGGGAAGCCTGGTGTGCTGCCGTCCACGGAGTTGCCAAGAGCTGGACATGAACAACGACAAGGCAAGCTGTTAGCATTTCAGAAAAAGAAGACAAGTAACAGCCTACGAACGGCAGTAAGCTGTAAACAAAACTGGCAGAAACAGAAACGACCCAAACCGGCAGAAATGGAAAAGACCTAACCAGAAACCGCTGACTGTGTGAGTCACAACAAACTGTGGAGAATTCTGAAAGAGATGGGAACACCAGACCACCTGACCTGCCTCCTGAGAAATCTGTATGCAAGTCAAGAAGCAACAGGTAGAACCAGACATGGAGCAACAGACTGGTTCCAAGTTGGGAAAGGAGTACATCAAGGCTCTATGTTCTCACCCACCCTGATTATTTAACTTCTGTGCAGAGTACATCATGCAAAATGCCAGGCTGCATGAAGTACAAGCTGGAATCAAAATTGCCAGGAGAAATATCAGTAACCTCAGATATGCAGATGACACCACCCTTATGGCAGAAAGTGAAGAGGAACTAAAGAGCCTCTTGATGAAAGTGAGAGAGGAGGGTGAAAAAGCTGGCTTAAAACTCAACATTCAAAGAACTAAGATCATGGCATCCAGTCCCATCACTTCATGGCAAATAGAAGGAGAAACAATGAAAATAGTGACAGACTTTATGTTCTTGGGCTCCCAAATCACTGCAGATGGTGACTGCAGCCATGAAACTAAAAGACACTTGGTCCTTAGAAGAAAAGCTATGAAAAACCTAGATTACATATTAAAAAGCAGAGTCACACTTTGCTGACAAAGTCCATAGAGTCAAAGCTATGGTTTTTCCAGTGGTCATGTATGGATGTGAAAGTTAGATCATAAATAAGGCCGAGCATTGAAGAACTGATGCTTTTGAACTGTGGTGTTGAAGAAGACTCTTGAGAGTCCCTTGGATAGCAAGGAGATAAAAATCGGCCCATCCTAAAGGAAATATTCATTGGAAATCCTGAGTATTCATTGGAAGGACTGATGCTGAAGCTGAAGCTCCAATCCTTTGGCCGCCTGATGTGAAGAACTGACTCATTGGAAGAGACCCTGATGCTGGGAAAGATTGAAGGCGGGAGGAGAAGGGGACGACAGAGGATGAGATGGTTGGATTGCGTCACCAACTCAATGGATATGAGTTTGAGCAAAATCTAGGAGTTGGTGATGGGCAGGGAGGCCTGGCCATGCTGCAGTCCATGGGGTCACAAATAGACATGATTGAGTGACTGAACTGAAGTGAACCAGAAACCTGGGGCAAAAAAGATGATCACTGAAGTAGAATAAGCCAGTGGACAGAATAAAGTTAAGTCAAGTGCAGTCAGAGAGATGGTAGATGAATTGGAAGATAGATGGAAGGAATTCACCAAGAATGCATCCGAGAAAAACAGAGACTCAGAGGTCACCCAAGGTGAAACAGCGGCTCAGAGACATGTGGGTGTGGCTGGGCAACACTGGCGAGCGGAGAGGAGCTCCAGAGAGAACAGGAAGAGGGGAGAGGTCGCACCTGAACAGACACCAAGAAGGATCCCAAACTGAAAGGAAACACAAATCCACAGACCGCAGCCACCTCTGACAATCAAGCAGGAGAGTAAAAGGAACCCTCAGTCATCTCTGCTATAGATTGTAGGGAAAACCCAAAAATGAATTGCTCAGTTTAAGAATACTATTCCATATTTTTTGCATTGCGTAAATAATAATAATAACAAAGATGCAATAAAAGGTATCAAATCTCTTTTCTGGTTCAGAGAGAAGATAAGAGTTCGGAATGTCGACTGAAAACAAAGCCTAACCGGCACCAGGCTAGAAATAAAACCTGCAGCCTCCACAGCATCGTGCAGAAGAGAAGGACTCAAAGATTCCATCACGCCTGGAAAGGGCAGACGAGAGCGAAGGGAGCCGAGGAGGGTCACAGTGTGTGAGCTATCAGACAAAATAGGAGACACCATCCCACTACTTCAGTATCCACTGTACATAAAAGGGGTTAAATTCAAGTGTAAAGGCTGGAGACTCAGGACTGAGCCACTCTCCCCCAGATTCAACTAAAGGCCGCTGCAAAGACACACGAAAGATGGACGACAGGGACAGGTCAAAAAAAAGAATGAAAGAAGCAAAGCGAACACAGATAGAAGAAAGTTGTTAGAATAAAAAGCCAGATTTAAGAACAAGCCTTCACAGTGCCATGGACAGGATGGGCTGGGTGGCTGGCAGCCTGCACCCTGTCGTCCTGGCTCTGCGATCAGGACCTGGCTGGTCGGAGGGGCCTCTACCTGGGCTGTTGCTGGACAGAGACCCCCCCAGAGCCACAGGCTGGCTCTGAGCACTTCTGCCTGAAAGCGTCCCACCGCTGCCCACAGCTCACTGGCCAGAGCAGGTGGCCCATGCTCCTGAGCTCAGCGGGAGGGAGCACTCAAACTCGCCTTGGAGAAGGTAAACAAAATACTGCATGTGGTGACAGATCACCCCCGCCCCCGGCCCCCAGTGACCACGTGGGAAGGGGGGCCAGCCGGCCTGAAGGTTGAACACACACCTAAGAGCATGCATTCATGCTCAAGCAAGATTTTTCACCCTGTGGGTCCTGGCAGTTTGGGCGGGGCGCCCTTCCTTCCCGTTTCCTCTGCTGACTGCTCAGGGAACGTCAGAGCACCCACTTGTTTTCCTTCTGGGAGCCTGCCCTGCCCAAAGCTTCCTCCCAGGCGTGTGGGCCCCCCGGCAGAATGACACAGGCCCTGCCACGTGGGTCAGGATGAGCGCCGACCTCCCCTGAGAGCTCTGCTCGATGGGGACATCCCACGGAGGGTCACGACAATGAGGCCAGCAGCCCATCCATGGGGGCGGGGTGGGGGGAAGACCCAAGACACTAGTCAGAGCTGGAAGCCAGGCAGAGGCCGTGTGTGGAAACTGCAAGCTGTGGAGAAGGGCGGTCTGTGGTGGTCAGGGCCTGGCCAGGGAGCCCCCACAGTGAGCGACAAGCAGGCATGGCCATCCTGTCCTGAGAGGGCTGCCCCGACCTGTGTCCCGTCTCTACACTCCCTTCCTGGGTCCCACTAGCGTCAACTCTCCTTACCTCGTACCTGGAGCTCGTCTCGTTCCCAGACACCACCGAGGGCTGCAGATGGCTAGCTCGGTCTTTCCATGATCCTAATATTACACGTAAGGGCCTTCTGGTGGGAAGATTTTCCTTAGATTGTATTGAAGCAGAGCTGGGTTACAAGGCTGTGTTAGTTTCTGCGGTACAGCAAAGTGAGTCAGTTACACACACACAGATACTCTTTTCCACTGTGGTTTAGCCCAGGTTATTGAGTATATTAATCGTCCCCTGGGCTGTGCAGCAGGGCCTGCTGTTGACCCATCCTGCACACACTAGTTTGCACCTGCTGGTCCCAAACTCCCAGTCCTTGCCTCCCTCACACCCCTCCCCCATGGCAAGCACTGTTCTCCGGGTCTGTGAGTCGGTTTCAGCTTTGTAGGTACGGCAGGCTGACACTTGTGCAGCGGCTCAGGGGACTTCACTCCCAGCTCCTCGGTCAGACATCAGTGCGCAGGGTTTCTGGAAGCCCCGGGGGTGCAGCTGGAGCCCAGGGCTTGGAGTTGCCCGACTTGACTATTCCAGTTCCTCCAGCTTTTACCTCGTGACCTCGATCAAGATTTAAACTTCCAGCTTCATTTTCTCTTGTAACGAGAACACCTTCCCCGCCTGCTTGAGGGCCCTCGGAGTGCCAACCCCGGGCAGACGCAGGTGCGATGGGGCTGTTGGGGTTGGCAAAGCTGGGGCCACCAAGCCCGCNTACCTCGTGACCTCGATCAAGATTTAAACTTCCAGCTTCATTTTCTCTTGTAACGAGAACACCTTCCCCGCCTGCTTGAGGGCCCTCGGAGTGCCAACCCCGGGCAGACGCAGGTGCGATGGGGCTGTTGGGGTTGGCAAAGCTGGGGCCACCAAGCCCGCTGCTTCCCTGCTTGCCTGTCGCACAGTCAGGGAATTTCTCTCCTGGGCTCCCCCTTCTCAGAGCCCATGTCAGGTTCTTCTCCTCACCCTTGAACAATGACTGCACTTAGAGAATGTATGACGCTTAGGTAATATTAGAATATTTTAAAATATCCATTTTAAAAACATAAACCCACATCTTTACTAAGCATCACTGACTCGATGGATGTGAGTTTGAGCAAGCTCCGGGAGTCGCTGATGGACAGGGGGGCCTGGCGTGCTGCAGTCCATGGGGTAGCCAAGAGTCGGACACGACTGAGCGACTGAACTGAACTTAGGAAGAATAGGTAGGCCCCCGCAGGGGTTTGGGGTGGGTTTTGCCTGGTTGGTGGGGAGCGCACACGTGCACGTGGAGCTTGGCTCTTCCATGGGGACAGGGACGTGCTTCCAGGGTGGCCAGGCTCTGCTCCCCCCATCCCACCCCGTGACAGAGTCCAGTTCTGGAGGGTAGTTAAAGAGAGTGGGCGGCCAGGACCCCGGCACGCAGGGGGCTGGCTCCCCCTACCTCCTTCCTTAATTTTTATGGAACTGGCCTCCCCTCCCAGGCTCCTGCCTTCATGGGAGGTTTTGCCATTTTATTGCTCAAAGTTTGCGAAACGTTTCAGCCTTTGACTTAAAGGCATGGAGAACCCATTCCCGCGCCTCTGCAGCAGGCCTCCAGAACGGTCACAGGCTGTCCTGGGGGAGACGGTGGGTGGGCGCCACGCCCCCGGTGAAGGGTCCGCTGGGCTTTATTTCACCAGCGCCTGTTTACCTACATCTCCTGCCTCCGTTAACGACTCTCACTGTGCGGTTCTGCAGCCAGGAGCAGCAGTTTCGGGTCCAGGACGGGATTAACAGTTTTAATCTCCTTGGTGTTCCTAGAGAACTCCAAAAGCAAGGCGCTGGGTGTATCTCGGGAATGTGCTTCCCCACAGGGCCGTCCGGGGACCCCAGCCTTTGTGGGATCCAGGCTTTGGCAGAGAGGACCACCAAGGTTTCAGGGTTGGAGGAGAAAGGTAAAATGTTCAAGAGCTTTTGATCTCTCTGAGTGTTAATTTGAGGTCATAGAAAGGTCAAGCGGGCCCTTTCCAAAACANGCAAGCTGTGGAGAAGGGCGGTCTGTGGTGGTCAGGGCCTGGCCAGGGAGCCCCCACAGTGAGCGACAAGCAAGCATGGCCATCCTGTCCTGAGAGGGCTGCCCCGACCTGTGTCCCGTCTCTACACTCCCTTCCTGGGTCCCACTAGCGTCAACTCTCCTTACCTCGTACCTGGAGCTCGTCTCGTTCCCAGACACCACCGAGGGCTGCAGATGGCTAGCTCGGTCTTTCCATGATCCTAATATTACACGTAAGGGCCTTCTGGTGGGAAGATTTTCCTTAGATTGTATTGAAGCAGAGCTGGGTTACAAGGCTGTGTTAGTTTCTGCGGTACAGCAAAGTGAGTCAGTTACACACACACAGATACTCTTTTCCACTGTGGTTTAGCCCAGGTTATTGAGTATATTAATCGTCCCCTGGGCTGTGCAGCAGGGCCTGCTGTTGACCCATCCTGCACACACTAGTTTGCACCTGCTGGTCCCAAACTCCCAGTCCTTGCCTCCCCCACACCCCTCCCCCATGGCAGGCACTGTTCTCCGGGTCTGTGAGTCGGTTTCAGCTTTGTAGGTACGGCGGGCTGACACTTGTGCAGCGGCTCAGAGGACTTCACTCCCAGCTCCTCGGTCAGACATCAGTGCTCAGGGTTTCTGGAAGCCCCAGGGGTGCAGCAGCAGCCCAGGGCTTGGAGTTGCCCGACTTGACTGTTCCAATTCCTCCAGCTTTTAGCTCGTGACCTCGATCAAGATTTAAACTTCCAGCTTCATTTTCTCTTCTAAGGAGAACACCTTCCCCGCCTGCTTGAGGGCCCTCGGAGTGCCAACCCCAGGCAGACGCAGGTGCGATGGGGCTGTTGGGGGTGGCAAAGCCGGGGCCACCAAGCCCACTGCTTCCCTGCTTGCCTGTCGCACAGTCAGGGAATTTCTCTCCTGGGCTCCCCCTTCTCAGAGCCCATGTCAGGTTCTTCTCCTCACCCTTGAACAATGACTGCACTTAGAGAATGTATGACGCTTAGGTAATATTAGAATATTTTAAAATATCCATTTAAAAAACATAAACCCACATCTTTACTAAGCATCACTGACTCGATGGATGTGAGTTTGAGCAAGCTCCGGGAGTCGCTGATGGACAGGGGGGCCTGGCGTGCTGCAATCCATGGGGTAGCCAAGAGTCGGACGCGACTGAGCGACTGAACTGAACTTAGGAAGAATAGGTAGGCCCCTGCAGGGGTTTGGGGTGGGTTTTGCCTGGTTGGTGGGGAGCGCACACGTGCACGTGGAGCCTGGCTCTTCCATGGGGACAGGGACGTGCTTCCAGGGTGGCCAGGCTCTGCTCCCCCCATCCCACCCCGTGACAGAGTCCAGTTCTGGAGGGTAGTTAAAGAGAGTGGGCGGCCAGGACCCCGGCACGCAGGGGGCTGGCTCCCCCTACCTCCTTCCTTAATTTTTATGGAACTGGCCTCCCCTCCCAGGCTCCTGCCTTCATGGGAGGTTTTGCCATTTTATTGCTCAAAGTTTGCGAAACGTTTCAGCCTTTGACTTAAAGGCATGGAGAACCCATTCCCGCGCCTCTGCAGCAGGCCTCCGGAACGGTCACAGGCTGTCCTGGGGGAGACGGTGGGTGGTCGCCACGCCCCCGGTGAAGGGTCCGCTGGGCTTTATTTCACCAGCGCCTGTTTACCTACATCTCCTGCCTCCGTTAACGACTCTCACTGTGCGGTTCTGCAGCCAGGAGCAGCAGTTTCGGGTCCAGGACGGGATTAACAGTTTTAATCTCCTTGGTGTTCCTAGAGAACTCCAAAAGCAAGGCGCTGGGTGTATCTCGGGAATGTGCTTCCCCACAGGGCCGTCCGGGGACCCCAGCCTTCGTGGGATCCAGGCTTTGGCAGAGAGGACCACCAAGGTTTCAGGGTTGGAGGAGAAAGGTAAAATGTTCAAGAGCTTTTGATCTCTCTGAGTGTTAATTTGAGGTCATAGAAAGGTCAAGCGGGCCCTTTCCAAAACAGAGATGTTGTGAAACCTCCCTGCTCAGCATGCTGAGCACAAGAGCTAGCTGTGGACACCAGGCCTCAGAGACATTCTGTGAGTCCACGTTTTACTATTAAACGTGGTGTGGCCTTGAGCTTCTGGGCCTGGGCGAGGCTGCCCAGAGGCTGGCATGGTTTTTACAAGGTGGCCAGCGAGCCGCTGGGACCAGCACTTTGTCATCTTGGATTCTCACATCACATGTTCCCCTCTTTCGTCCTGAAAAGGAGTTCAGCCCAATGGCCAGGAGGATGCTCTCGGTGGGGTGTGGATGAGAAGCCCGTGAGGCAGAACACCGGGGCTGGTGCGGAGCCTCTGAGAACAGACAGGGGACGGGTTGAGGGGCTCAGGGTGGGGCCATGTGACCCTAATGGGGCAGGGACCACAGAGCGGGGGGACACGTGTTCAGGTGCTGGCTTTCCCAGTGTGGTGCCATTCCTGAGTCCAAACTCACTCTGCTCGCCACATCACAGGCCAGTAAACAGGGAGATGAGCTATTGGGCAGAAATAGCAGCTCTACTGGGAAAGCCAGTAGGTGAGAAGATGATGGATTCGTGCCCCAGAGACTGTTTTACCCGAGTTAGAATTGAGGCTTCTTTTACATTTAAAGGGCTTCCCTGGTGGCTCAGCTGGGAAAGAATCCACCTGCAACTCGGGAGACCTGGGTTTGATCCCTGGGTTGGGAAGATCCCCTGGAGAAGGGAAAGGCTACCCACTCCAGTATTGTGGGCTGGAGAATTCCATGGGCTATATAGACCATGGGGTCGCAGAGTCGGACATGACTGATCGACTTCTGCTTCGCTTTTATACTNGTGTGGATGAGAAGCCCGTGAGGCAGAACACCGGGGCTGGTGCGGAGCCTCTGAGAACAGACAGGGGACGGGTTGAGGGGCTCAGGGTGGGGCCATGTGACCCTAATGGGGCAGGGACCACAGAGCGGGGGGACACGTGTTCAGGTGCTGGCTTTCCCAGTGTGGTGCCATTCCTGAGTCCGAACTCACTCTGCTCGCCACATCACAGGCCAGTAAACAGGGAGATGAGCTATTGGGCAGAAATAGCGGCTCTACTGGGAAAGCCAGTAGGTGAGAAGATGATGGATTTGTGCCCCAGAGACTGTTTTACCCGAGTTAGAATTGAGGCTTCTTTTACACTTAAAGGGNCAGGGACCACAGAGCGGGGGGACACGTGTTCAGGTGCTGGCTTTCCCAGTGTGGTGCCATTCCTGAGTCCAAACTCACTCTGCTCGCCACATCACAGGCCAGTAAACAGGGAGATGAGCTATTGGGCAGAAATAGCAGCTCTACTGGGAAAGCCAGTAGGTGAGAAGATGATGGATTCGTGCCCCAGAGACTGTTTTACCCGAGTTAGAATTGAGGCTTCTTTTACATTTAAAGGGCTTCCCTGGTGGCTCAGCTGGGAAAGAATCCACCTGCAACTCGGGAGACCTGGGTTTGATCCCTGGGTTGGGAAGATCCCCTGGAGAAGGGAAAGGCTACCCACTCCAGTATTGTGGGCTGGAGAATTCCATGGGCTATATAGACCATGGGGTCGCAGAGTCGGACATGACTGATCGACTTCTGCTTCGCTTTTATACTTACAGGGGAGAGGGTGGGGTTGATGTCCCAGATCTTTCGGTGTTGGTATCCTCCGTTCTTGCAGCTGCCCATGTAGGTCAGGTCTCCTTTCTGTTCTCTGTTCTGAAGCTTTTTATCTCCCTATGAATGGAAGAGAGTTATACTCTTGAAGGTCAGAGCCTTGAGAATAGGTTCTTCTGTATATTTCAGGCTCTAGGCAACACTGAGCTTCCCCAGTGGCTCAGAAGGAAAACAATCTGCCCGCAATGCAGGAGACCTGGGTTCGATCCCTGGGTCGGGAAGATCCCCTGGAGAAGGGAATGGCCACCCACTCCAGCGTTCTTGCCTGGCGAATCCCATGGACAGAGGGGCCTGGGGGGCTGCAGCCCATGAAGCCACAAAGAGCTAGACACGACTGAGCCACTGACGCACACGCCGGAAACGTTCTTCGCGAAGCGCGCCGAAGCAGCGTGACTATCCTCGCGCAGCAGAGCGCGAGGCCGCAGTGAAGGGGCGACCCCACACGGGGCTGCGGTCGTTCCTCCCCGTCACCGCGTTTTCCGGAAGAGAAACCCAACGGTGTATCCTGCTCCCCGTGGACCCGGGCCACTCACTCCCCTGTGTGGTTTCTGAGCAGCCCCCACAGAAGCCTCAGCAGTATTCAAGCTGCCCGGAGATCTTTGCAAGGACTGATGTTGGCCAGGCCCAGCAGGAGGCGCGCTCTGGCAGCACCCAGGAGCCCCACTCCCCTCTCCAGGCTGCCTCCCTGCCTTCCTGGCCTAGAGTAGCCCCGGATCTCTGCTCAGACTCCACCTCTGATCTTCAACCTGGAGGGACGGGGTGGGGAGGAGATTTCGGCATTTCAGAGACTAAGTGCGAAGTCAGCCCTGTTGCTCACTGGGTAGATGTCTCAACCTTGAGCAGACCCCCCTCCTCGGCCTCACTGTTCTATTCCTCCCTGGGGGCTGNGTTGGCCAGGCCCAGCAGGAGGCGCGCTCTGGCAGCACCCAGGAGCCCCACTCCCCTCTCCAGGCTGCCTCCCTGCCTTCCTGGCCTAGAGTAGCCCCGGATCTCTGCTCAGACTCCACCTCTGATCTTCAACCTGGAGGGACGGGGTGGGGAGGAGATTTCGGCATTTCAGAGACTAAGTGCGAAGTCAGCCCTGTTGCTCACTGGGTAGATGTCTCAACCTTGAGCAGACCCCCCTCCTCGGCCTCACTGTTCTATTCCTCCCTGGGGGCTGTGAAGGCACCATTGTTCTAGGATGTTAAGCTCTAAACAGACGCACAGTGTGCTCATCCATGAGGGAAGGAGCTGAGATCTGTGGGCCTGCTTCTAAAGCTGGAAGCACCCATCAGCCTCCAAGGGCTGCAAAGAGCTAGGTGGGACAATCTGGGGACTTCCACCTTGTGGTTTCTGTGAATGATGGTGCTGTGAACATGCCCTTGATTTCCTATGACTTTGACGGGTTTTTTTTTGGCTGCCCCACGAGACATGCAGGATCTTAGTTCCCTGACCAGGAATCACACTGATGCCCCTGCAGTGGGAGCACGGAGTCTTAACCACTGGACCACCAAGGAAGCCCCAACATGGACATTTTTGAAGAGTGTAGATCAACCATTTTGTAGAATGTCCTTCAACTTGGGTTTGTCTAATGTTTTCATTATGATTCCATTTCTGTTTAGCATTTTTTGCCAGGATATGATAGGATTGGTTTGTCCTCAGCATGTCACTTCAGGAGGCATGTGAAGTCACTTCATCCCATGGTTAGTGATGGACCTCAATCACTTGGTGAAAGGGTATTTCCAGGTTTCCCCACTATAAAACGACCCTTTCCCCCTAGCAGTTCACAGTCTGTAGGGGGTACATTGAAACTTGGAGATAACCCGTTTCCTAATGTACTTTGACCCACTGATCTTAGCATCCACTGATGATTCTTGCATGAACCATTTTTTCCGTGCCATATTGATGGCAAAATTCTGATTTCCTAATTCTGGTCATTCCTTCCACGTTTACTGGTTGATATTCTACATAATATGAGGCTTCCCAGGTGGCACAGTGGTAAAGAATTCGCCTGCCAATGCAGGAGATGCAGGAGACCTGGGTTAAGTCCCTGGGTCGGGAAGATCCCCAGTAGTCTTGCCTGGAAAATTCCATGGACAGAGGAAGCTGGCAGGCTACAGTCCATGGGATTACAAAGAGTCAGACACGTCTGAGCGACTGAGCAAACACACACACATTCTCCTACAAAAGGGAGATTTCCCTTCTCTCGTTTGCTTTCTACACCTTATATGGAAACACGGCCTCTCTGTCTTGCTTTGAAAAATATCATGCATCATAGCCTGTTGCTGTCAATAATTAATCTTTCCGCTCAGATTGTCTTAGACTCAACCTTGAGAGCGCCTTCCTCCTACTCTGGTTTCATCATGTCTTGAGCACTTTTTAGCCTTTGGGCGGAACAAGACACTCATCTTGTTTGCTTCAGTCCTAGAATGAACCATTTTCTCAGGGAAACCTGGTTTCTTCCAGTGGAGAGTGGTTGATATTTCAGGACCAAATCTGACCCCTAGTGTGCTCATTGCTGACAGGCATCACTGTTTCTAGGCCCTTTCCATGGACAGAGCTAAGACATCAACACAAAAAAAGAAAACACAGATATTTTAAAATCATGATCTGACTCTGACATGTCTGTGTAAGC
>SJYA01011126.1:722-12960 GCA_006410615.1 Neotragus moschatus
CTTTCTCTTCTGGAACATTTCTTGCTAATTGTAATGTACATTAATTCATCATTCTTTTAGTCTTTGTGCTTTGTAATGTAAGAACTTCCTTTCTTATCTAAGGTCATGTAGGTATTATTATTAAATTTTCCTTTAAATGTTTAAAAAAAATTGTCATTTACCTTAAATCTTTAATCTACCTGGAATTGATTTCTGTGTATACTGTAAAGAACAGAAGTTCATATTTTTACATGTGAATAACACTTGTGCCAGCATTATTTATTAAATAATAGGGGAAGTCAATCACATTTTCTTTTTCCAAGAATCTATTGATGATTCTACATTCTACTGTATAAATTTTATAATCAGCTTGTGAAACTCCAGCAACAACACAAATTTTGTTTGAGTATTTTTTTGCAGTTACCTAAACTTTCTGGACAAATTTGTGTATATTGAGATCCATATAATACATGTTTCTTCCTGTTCTGAATGTGGCATGTGTGTCTGTTTACTTATTCATTACTTTCAACATCCTTTTTTCACACTCTCCTAAATTATCTGTTGTTACTTCTTATTTTGGTTAGTTTTAAAATTTAACAAGTTAGACATTGTTTTGCTGACTTATACAGGTTTGCTTAGATTTACTCACATATTTCACTTTCATGAATACTTTCCTTCTCCAGTGAAAGCACTTCCTTCTAAGATCATTTTACTTCTTGCTGAAGCACATCTTTTTAAAGTGCCTTTAGTGAGATTCTGGACATAGTAAAAACTCTATTTGCTTGAAATTGTATTTATTTCATCTTTGTTATTAAAAGATAGCTTGCAAAAATTTCTTTATTATCTACATGAACACATTATTTCACCATATTTTGGCTTTGGTTTTGTTAAGCAAGCTGTAGTCTAAATTGACATTCCTTGGAGGTAACCTGCCTGTTCTATTCTTCTATCTCTTTTGGTATTTGGTGTTCTGTAGTTTTATTAAGATGTGTCTTGGTGTGGATTTTTTCCTCCTTATGTTTATCTTGATTGATTGGCTTCTTGAATTTAAAATTTGTTCTGCTCCATCAATTCTGGAATTTTTTTTAGCAATTTACATTTAGAATATTATCCTTCCCCCATGCTGTCTATTCCTGCTTACTGTTAACTCCAATTGCTTATTTTGAACATTCTCACTCTCTTTTGGGGTTTTTTGATTGTTTAGTTTTACATGCCTTTTGTATTTTGTCTTTATGTACTGTAATCTAGAGCATTTCTTTCAGGCTTATCTTTCAGTTTACTAATTCTTTTGTGATTTGTTCCTAATCATCTGGTTTTCCTATCCAGTGAGCTTTCTAATGTCACTTATTGTATTTCTTATATCTAGAAGTTTCTTTATATCTAGAAGTTCTTTGTTTATTGAATATTCTTACATCTTTAAGGCCTACATCTTTATAGGTCTTATTCTATTATTTACTAATGTTTGTTTACTTCTTTCTGTATCCTCTGTATTTTTATTGTGAACTAATGACTTCCCTGGTGGCGCTAGTGGTAAAGGAACCACCTGCCAATGCAGGAGACATAAGAGACCAGGTTTGATCCTTGTATGGGGAAGACAGAGGATGAGATGGTTGGATGGCATCACCGACTCAATGGACATGATTTTGGGTAAACTCTGGGAGTTGGTGATGGACAGGGAGGCCTGGCTTCCTGCGGTTCATGGGTCACAAAGAGTCGGACATGACTGAGCAACTGAAGTGATTGAACTGAAATATCCATATGCTTCTACATTTGTTTTGCATGTAAGTGTCTATATCCAGTACTTACATGAAAAAAGGGAAGTAAATATTTAACAATAGCCAGTCAGGTATGTTTCTATTACAACTCTTTTGAACTAAGGAATGATTTACAGTATTACAGTGATTTTTGAAAAGGCAGCCACGTCATGACTGTGTATAGATTGTCTTTCTAAACAGCAAAGTGTTTCTGCCTTTGGATTGGCGTAGGAGTGGCAGCATTCTGATGTGGCACATTTCATTTCAAAACATGGCCATTCTCTGATACACTGAGTTTCCATAGTCTGCATTAACTTGCATTGTTCCATACGCCTGAACAAAAACCATGGATGAAAAACACTGAGTTCTTAATGTGAAATGATTGAATATTGTATTAGCATACACCTGTATACTTGAATGAGATGTCTAGATTATCCTTTGGGATATTCCACTAAAGTACATTGCACTGTTTTCATTTCAAGAACTGCAAGATGTTAGTAGCCTTCAAACTTCAAACCTATCCAACATAGGTGTCTTGGCTGTTGGGGTAGGATTCAGCTTTTGAAACATTTACATGTAATATTTGATAGCAATGCATCCTTGTATTTGTTTGTCATGGCCACGATGAGGTGATATCTAATGAAAGCAGAGTGTACCGAAATAACATCCTATACTCCTGCCACCTATTTTAAGCAAGATAAAATCTTCTGTTATATATCTGAGAATATCAGTCTTTATCCTTATTGTGAAAAGATATTTTGTGTTTAATTTGAAATATGTTAATTCAAAATACATGAGAGTTATAAGTATATAATGAGATATTGTTTGTACTATACTTAGGCAGACTATGTTACATTTAGACAAGGCTATATCCACTTCATATGCTATTTAATTTGCATATTGAGTCATTCATTATGTATATTGTCTACATTTTTTTAATCCTTAATATCACCTTTAAGGTTTAACATGATTTTCAAGTTTGTTTTTGAGTATAGAGTGGAACATAAACAAAATAGAAGATAATTAGCATCAAAGGAATGAATACTTTTTGTAGTTATCTTTCAGATTAATTGTAAATCATGCGAATTATTTTAGAAAGCAATACATTTCTGTAAATAGGATCATGACATTAGTGGGAATTGAAATTTTTATATACAAAGTATTCACAAGTTTTCTTTCTATAATTATAGAAGTTGTAAATATATCTATGATCTCTATTAATCTAATACAGAATGAGAATACTTTGATGGATTTAATTGAACTGAAATTAGGAAAGTTTAGATACACATGATTTCTATGGCCCAGATTTTTGGCTGAAGAATGTAAATAAGGGTTGAATTCCAAAGAGATTTTGACAGAAGGAATCATTAGAACTTGTGAAAAAGTGAAACAGGAAAGTGTTAATCACTCAGTCTTGTCCAACTCTTTGCGACCCCATGGACTGGAGCCTGCCAGACTCCTTTGTCCAGGGATTTCTCAGAATTCTCAAGAATCCTGGAGTGGGCTTCCATTCTCTTCTCCAGGGTATCTTCCCCACCCAGGGATAGAACCCGGGTCTCCTGCATTGCAGGCAGGTTCTTTACCATCGAAGTCACCAAGGAAGCCCTCAGAGCTTGTAACTGAGTGACAAACTCCAGTTGGAAAGCTTAGAGGATGGAGAGGATGCCAGTCCTATTGGCAGAATGAGGCCTTTAGAAAGGAGAGGCTGATAAGGTAAGGGACCTTTAGATTTGTTGAATTTGCAGTAACGATGGCGCATCGAAGTAGGACAGGCTGTCGGTTTGAAATATGGAACTTAGGGATTGGCAGGAATGCTGAGGGCTGGAGCTGTTCATTTGGTGATATTAGTGCTGAGGCGATATTGAGAAGTATGCCTACTCTGGTCAAGTTGAAGATCAAATTGGTAGGAAACCTGTAAAAGCCTGCCTCTTTGTAAGATACAATTGTCATACTCCACAGTCATGAATTTTCTCACCATGTTTTCAATTCTTGTCTTTAATCAACTAACACTTTTTGAAAGGAGTACTTCCACAAGGAGGTTTAGAAAACCTCTCCGTGAATGTTTTAGACCATTTGGTCAGCATTTTAACATATCTTAACAGATGCTTATAGTTTGTTTTAGGAGTTACAGAAATGATAGGAATTCCAAACCCAAAGAGGGAATTGCAGTATGACCTCTTGACAAGAAGTGTATTTTGGATCAAATGCAACACAAACGACTGTCAGTCATATGTTGATTATGGTTTCACTGTGTAGGCAGGAGTAGACACAGTCCTAGATCTGTAATTTTCATGAGGGCAGAATCTCTAGTGGTTAACGTGGTGGCAATCACAGAATCGACAGCTAGTATATACTACCTGAATGGATGGATGGAATACAAAATAAATATAGAACCAGGCCCAGCATCAAAGTGTGTGCCTTTTAACTTAAAGCGAAGAACTAGAACACATGAATGTGATTTCAGAACATTAAAATACACACATACAATTTAAGACACACCATGAGAAAGTGTTGCACAACGTATAGTAAGTTATAGGAGTTTAGGGACTGAGCTTTTGACCAGGCAAGATAGGAGGAAGTTTCCATTAAGATTATAGAGATTTATCCAAGATTTACCCATTTCTTCTCTGAATTTTTTACAAGATAAAATCTTTGACAACATAAGTTAAAATAATACTGATATATGTGTGTGTATGTATATATATGTTTGTCTCCTATATATAAATAGAATTCTGTGTATATATATGCACATAATGGTGTAATTTTTAAAGAATAAACAATAAATTAAAAATATATATATTGGTCCCGATCCATTTACATAGGGAACGATAGGACTTAATCACAGTGAACCTAACTCGACTTTCCTACTACTAAAATGACTTAATGAGATATAAGACAAAAAAGAAAGGTTATGTTTTGGAAAGCAGGAAAGGGCATTATGGTTCAGTACCTTCACTTAACTAACCTTTAAGTGTGCAGTTAACATTTAAAAGAAAGAAAGTTTTGAAAGAATTGTAGAGTCATTGCAAAAATGTAAAAAAGGAGTTAAAAGCCTATGGTTTTTAGGAGAAATCCCTTTATATAACTGTGACAGTCATCAGAAAGTGAATTTGTGATGTGTAAAAAGAGGAAGAAAAATCTGCTAGTTTGATGACATAGTAACTGCTTTCCCCTTTGTTGTTTTCTTTGTGAACTTCAGCTCATTGACATTTTCTAAGATGAAATTTTCATACTGACCTAGAATTGATCTTTTAAACACAAATCTTAGAAGGTTTGAAAGAAGATGCTCAGTAGTAAGTAGGAGCAGTGGGACGGAAAAGTAGAAGGGTTGAAACTTTACAGGATATTTACCTATTAATTCACAATTTGTCAGAATATAAGTTGTCTTTAAAAATTTATAATTTCTAGCCTCTGCTACTACAAGCAGCTTTCCCGTTTCAGCATAGGGAGTGTCTGAACTCTCTTTTGCAATTTATTTATAGATCTTAAGTAGCCATAGTATCAATATGGCAACTAAACAAAAGCTATTTGCAATTGTTTAATTGGGCAATATGACATTTAAACACTAGCCCGATCCACGTCTGTTCACCTGTGGTTTGCTTCCTCTTCCTCCTAGCTGCTGTTGCAAGACCTTAACTCTTTTCAAAAACTATCTCCATTAGATATATCTGTGGCTCTCAAGGAATAGCTTCCAGATCTTATGAACTAATTTGTCGGCTTTCATGTAGTTGCTGTGGGTGATTTTCCTCATTTCCTATTTTCATCCCTTTCCTTGGCACAGTTGTGAGTGGAGAGAGGGGAGGAGTTTCCCATGGGGCATAGCTGCTATCTACTGAAGCCCTCTCCATGCCAAGGGTGGGGAGTGTCCTATGGCAAGAGACAGAAACATGGTTTACTTTCTTTGTCCTTTTTTTTTTAAACATGCTTGATTTTCGGAAAAAAACAAGCACTCAGACATATGAAGGGGTAGGTAGGCCAGGCCTGGAGCCATATCCAAGAAGCAACTGTTAAACTCACAATCATTTTGATCCTTTCCAAAATACAGGCTTTCCTGCTGGGCCTAGCCTGATTGCATAATACACATTTCTCTTCCTTTAGGTAGGACAGGGGCTTCCCCAGTGGCTCAGCAGTAAAGAATCTACCCGCATTGCAGGAGACAAGTTCGATTTCTGGATCTGGAAGATCCCCTGGAGTAGGAAATGGCAACCCACTCCAGCATTCTTGCCTGGAAAATTCCACGGACAGAGGAGCCTGACACGCTACAGTCCATAGTCGTAAAGAGTTGGAACACGACTGAAGCGACTTAGCATGGATCTTCCAGGAGGCCTGAAAATATGGACTTCCAACTGACTCCAAGAACTGTCCACATTATTCTGAAACTGTGCATGGAACATTTTTCTCTCTTGACATTCTTTTAAAGATAAGTGAAGGAGCATAGAGGCAGATGAGCACTGCCGTGTCTCTCCTCTCTCCTAACCCTCCTTCCTCTTCTATTTAGGGCTTCACGGGCGTGAAAACATTGTTCAAGTCTGATGCTCCATTTTTTAGTATTTATGGAAAAATACTGAAGTGTCTTCAGGTATTGGCTATGATGGCCACTTGAAACATGGGTTTCTAGACGTAGTAGGTTTATTAAGCAAGAAGTCCTATAACATAGGCTGTATCTACCACACATTGAGAGGGTTTTATTCGAAACATTATTTGTAAATAGAATCTACTAAACAACTGGCAGCTATAAAGCTTGTAACTCAGTCTGAAGACCGTATCCAGAATCAGAATACATCTAAGCCCATCGAATGTGTTCATTATTTCATATAGCTGAACAGAGAAAGAAAAGAAATGTCACCTGCCAGGGAGCCTGCAGTGTAAAGATGACTTAACAGGTTATCTGCAGCTGGAAGAGAAGCAAAATAACAAGTTTCACATTCAGAGCTAAAATCCTATTATAGGCTTGATTCATTCTATAATAGTTATTTTCACAGTTAAAACTTAAAATTGAGATGGAGAGTTGAAAATATGCAGAGTTGATATTTTTAATAACGGTAACAACATTTTTAATCTTTCTAATTGAGTTTCCCTGTTGGGAAAATTATGAAACTTACCAGTCTGATTCTTTGTTTTCCTTAATAACATACTTCACAAAAAATCCTATTAGCAGAGAAAAAAATTTTGAAAAACAATTTATATATATCAGAAATATTCTAGAAAAGTAGAAATAACACCTTGATATTTACTTACCTTTTCATTCTATTAAAAAAAATGATGTTAATGAGGCATAGTAGTCGCTGGGCTTAATTTCATTTGATGTTTATATTGCTATATCAATATTGATTTTTCTTTTAGGTCAAATGACATGATATTGTAAATCTGTGGACTAATCAGTACACAGCGGGTGCCATTGCAAGCATAGAGCTTAGTGGAAATGCAATTAGTGGGAGGAGAGTAAAGATAAATAGAGACCAAAGAGGGCTTAAAAGTAGATTGAGATACAGCTGTTTTCCATGGGACATATAAGGTTATATATTGCCTACTCTTTCTTTTTTAAATTGGAAACATTGATAATATATAGTATACTATTTAACCTGTTTTTAAATATACAGTTTAACTGGTGTTAAGTATACTTAAATTGTTCAATTGTCACCACTATTTCCAGAAATTTTTCATTATCCCACACAGAAATTCTGTCCTTTTAAGCAATAACTCCCCTTTCCCCTCTGCCCCCAGCTCCTGGTGACCTCTTTCCTACTGTGTCTAAGAATCTATTCTAGATCAGTGGATTTATACAGTATTTGACTTTTTTTGTCTGTCTTATTTCACTAAGCCTAAAATTCTCAAGATTCATCAGTGTTTTAGCGTGGATCAAAACTTCCTTTTGCTAGTGAATAATATTTTGTTGTATATATATATATATATATCACATTTATCAATTTATCTGTTGATGGAAAAGTAGATTGTTTCTGCCTTCTCACAATTGAATAACATTGATAGCATTGTGTACACATAACTGTTGGAGATGCTGTTTCTGGTTCTTTTTGTTACATACCCGAGATGGAATTGTGGGATCATATGGTTAATTCTGTTTTTAATTTCTAAAACACCACCAGACTGTTTTCCACAGTGCTGATGCCGTTTTACATTCTAACCAGCCGTGCATAAGGGTTCCTATTTTAATACATCCTTACCAACAGTTTTTATTTCCCACTTTTTGGACAATAGCTTTTCTAGTGGGCATTGTAAAAATGGTATCTCATTATAGGTGGTTTAAAAAATGCTATTGTAAATGGAATTGTTTTCTTAATTTCCTTTCAGATTATAGTGCACAGAAATACAGCTGATTTTTGCAGGCTGATTAAGTATCCTGCAACTTTGCTGAATTCATTTATTAGCTCTTTCAGTTATTTTTTTTGTTGAATTATTTAGTGTTTTCTTCATATAAAATCATCATCTGTAAAGAGAGACGAATTTTTAAAATTTTCTAATTTGAATGCCTTTTATTTCTCTTTCTTGTCTAATTGCTCTGGTTAGATGTGTTGTAAGCATTCATCCTTGCCTTGTTCCTGTTCTTAACAGATATAATTTCAGTCTTTTACGACTGAATATATTAACTGTGACATCTTTTGATATGGGCTTTATCGTGTTGTGAAAGTTTGCTTTTATTCCTAGTTTAAAGAGCATTTTTTTTCTCACAAATATGTGTGGGATTTTATCAAATGCTTTTAATGTATTAGTTGAAATGGTCATGTGACATGTTTTCCCTTTATTCTATTAATGTGGCATATTACATTGGTTAATTTTTTTTTGTTGGACAAAGAGAAATAAACACTATTTTTAAACATTCTACAAAATAGGATGTTTACTCATTGGATGATATAAATCTGCATTACTGAGGGTTCACATCACAAAAGAGTAGAGACCACTCAATTTTGGCTTAGCCAGATTCCTTCCTATGCTTTTTTTCTGTATTTGTTAGGTTGAATGAGTTCAATATGGAAAAAAAAAAGTGGCAAAAGATTAAAAGTGCAAATAACTTTGCATAATTTTCCTACCCTAAATATAATTAAGCCACAGTAATTAAAGTTTTGCCTTGCTTGTTTTTCGTAATATATATATATATTTTTTTTTTATTGATGTTTAGTTGACTTACAATGTTTCTCGTGCACAGCAAGTTGATTCTGTTATCCAAATGCACATATATTATTTTTGAAATCATTTTCTATCATGAATTATTGCAAGATATTGACTATAGATCCCTATGCTATACAGTAAACCTTTGTTGCTTGTTGTATACCTATTTTTAATTAGAAGTCTAGCATTCTATTCATAATAAGTCAAAGTAGAATCAAAATGTCATAATTTTTTTTAGTTAGGCAAAAAATCATGTTTTCTAAAATATATATATTATACATATTTTATATACATATACAAAAGCTTTTCTACTTACACTTGATAAAGGCTTGAAAGAGAACATCAAAAAAAAGAGAGACATGGATAAATTGGAGAACATAAACTAAATGAAATGGGAGCACTGAATATAAAGTAGAAAAAGTGAAACAAACTAGATAAAAGTAAAAGATCATCATATTTTTATATATTGACTCACCCCTGCATTCCAACTATTATTTTATTTTTTAAAATTTTTTTAAAAATTTTATTTTTTTTTAAATTTTTTATTTTTTTCCATCTCAGGTGTACATGAGTTCCCAATCTTGAACCCTCCCCCAACCTCCCACCCCATATCAACTCTCTGGATCATCCCCGTGCACCAGTCCCAAGCGTCCTGTATCCTGTATTGAATATAGACTGACGATTCGTTTCTTACATGATAGTATACCTGTTTCAGTGCCATTCTCCCAAATCATCCCACCCTCTCCCTCTCCCTCAAAGTCCAAAAGTCCATTCTATACATCTGTGTCTCTTTTGCTGTCTCGCATACAGGGTTATCGTTACCATGTTTCTAAATACCATATATATGAGTTAGTATACTGTATTGGTGCTTTTCTTTGTGGCTTACTTCACTCTGTATAATTGGCTCCAGTTTCATCCATCTCATTAGAACTGATTAGATCTATGTATTTCTTTCTTGAACTCTCTCAATTTTTACTTCATGTATTTTGGAGCTCGGTTCTTAGGAATATGTTCATAATAATTATGTCTTCTCGATGGGTTTAAACTTTTGTTAATACATAATATCCTTTTCTCTTGTGACCTTTTTGTGATTTAAAGTGACAATTTTAATTTGACAATAATATAGATACCTCACTTTTTTGGGGGGGAGGCTCCTATATAATGCCATATTTTTTCCAAGCTTTTGCTTTCAATCACTTTGTATCTTTTTATTGAAAGCTTGTAGACTGCATATAGCAGAGTATGTTTATTTATTTGCTTGTTTTATTGAGGTATAATTGATACAAAATTTTGATTACTGCCCTTTAATTTCTGCTTGTAGGGCCTCCTTTAGTATTTGGGGAAAGAACAGTCTTGCTAGTGATAAATTATCTCTTTTCTTGTTGCTGTTGTTGTTATTGTTAATTTGGAAATGTCTTAGTTTTTCATTCTTGAGGATGGTTTTTGTGAGTATAAAATTCTTGTTCATAGTCTTTTATTTCAGCACTTATTTTATCCCACTGCCTTTTGAATCCAGTGGGAGAAATCATATAATAATCTTATTGCTGCTAAGTCGCTTCAGTCGTGTCCAACTCTGTTCAACCCCATAGACGGCAGCCCACCAGGCTCCTCCATCCATGGGATTTTCCAGGCAAGAGTACTGGAGTGAGGTGCCATTGCCTTCTGTGAATAGTCCTATTAAGGATTCCTTAAATGTGACAATTCACTTCTCTATTGCTGCTTTAAAAATTATCATTTTCTACATTTGACACTTTGATTATAAAGCGTCTCATAGTTCTTTGATGTCCTACTTGGAGTTAATGGGCTTCTTGAGTGTGTGTATTTATNGTGAATAGTCCTATTAAGGATTCCTTAAATGTGACAATTCACTTCTCTATTGCTGCTTTAAAAATTATCATTTTCTACATTTGACACTTTGATTATAAAGCGTCTCATAGTTCTTTGATGTCCTACTTGGAGTTAATGGGCTTCTTGAGTGTGTGTATTTATGTATTTCATCAGATTTGGAAAGTTTTCAGTGATTAATTTTTCAAAAATTTTTTTCTTCCCTTTCTTTTTTGGGAATCCTGTGATATACATGTTGGTATGCTTTGTGTCCCACAGATCCCTCCTGCTTTATTTTTCTTCATTCTTTTATCCTTCTGTTCCTTTGACCTAATAATATCAGTTTCTTTACCTTCACACCCATTGATCCTTTCCTCTGCCTGCCCGTATCTACTCCTATAATAAATTTTAAATTTCAGTTATTGGTACTTTTCACTTTCAGAATTTCTGTTGGATTCCCTTTTGTAATTTCTGTGTCTTTCTTATTCTATTCATAATATTATTTTCCTTTAGTTATTTGCCCACAGTTTCCTTTAGCTCATTGAGCATGTTTAAAACAGTTAATTTAATATTTTTGATTTATAACTTTAAATTCTAAACTTCTTCAGGAATCATTTCTGTTAAATTCTTTTTTCCCTTCATCAGCCATGCTTTATTGTTTCCTCTCCTGCTTTGTAATACTTTTGTTGAGAACTGGAGATTTGCATATGTTATAACTTTGGGAATTTAATTATGCCACGCCTTAAAGACAGCTGCTTTTGTTTGCTGAGGACGGTATTCCTTGTGAGGTCACTCTAGTTTGGGTTTCATTATCTCTTCAGTCAGCCAGTGATCTGGCAATGTATGCTACATCGCTTCAGTCACGTCTGACTCTTTGTGACCCCGTGGACTGTAGCCTGTCAAGCTCCCCTCTCCATGCGGATTCTTCAGGCAAGAATACGGGGGTGGGTTGCCATGCCCTCCTCCTAGGGGATCCTCCTAACCCAAGGGTCAAACCTGTGTCCCTTATGTCTCCTGCATTGGCAGGCCAGTTCTTCACCACTAGTGCCACCTAGATCTGACAAAGATTTCCTTAGTTGTCTGGTTCCAAAAGGCAGTAGAGGTGTTTCTGCCTGTTTAAATCTTCTAATAGATGCCACAAGGGAAAGCTGCTGCAACCAGAGACTGTGGAAACCAAGGCAAGCATCTACCAAACCAACCAGAATGCACATCTCTGAATTCTGGAGAACAGGATCCCCAGTGCTCAGCCTGGCGTCAGCCATTCCCTTGTGCATCTTAGGCATTATCCTCACAGTGACAGGAATGGCAATCCACCCCAGTCTCCTTGCCTGGGAATCCCATGGACAGAGGAGCCTGATGCGCTACAGTCCGTAGGGTCGCAACGAGTCAGGCCAAACTGAGCAACTAACACACATACACATTGTGTGTGCACTTGTGTGTGTGTTTGTGTGTGTATATATATTTAAGTTGTTCCGAAAGATTGTTTTTAAGTGAACTATCTGAAGGATATCAGAAAGGTGGTTTTAACTGTTTTATCTGAAAGATAGTTTTAAATT
>SJYA01011127.1:0-12480 GCA_006410615.1 Neotragus moschatus
TGTCACGTCCAGCTCTTTGTGACCCTATGGACTGGAGCCCAACAGGCTCCTCTTGTCCATGGGATCCTCCAAGCAAGAATACTGGAGTGGGTAGCCATTCCCTCTTACAGGGGATTTTCCTGATCCAGAGCTTAAACCCGGGTCTCCTACATTGCAGGCAGATTCTTTACCATCTGAGCCACCAGGGGAGCCTCTGAACTGACCCTAACCCTAATCCTAGCCCCGACCCTGACTTGACCCTTGCCCTAATTCTAATGCTGAGCCCTGCTCTAACCCACAGACAGGGCGCGGACTCCAGGGCTACAGGAACCCTCACAAGAGGCTGTGATCTTTCATCCCCCACATAGCCTTCCAGGAGGAGAAATGGAGACACTGCCTCAGGGAACCTGTGCTCTGTCTGTGTCCCGCCTCTGCACTGCATGAAGGGAAGAGGATCTGCAGGGGCCTCCATCAGGCGCTTGTTCACAGGGGTCCCCAGACCTTGCAGAAGGCTTGATGACAGTCCCCAAGGGGCAGACGTGGCTGCCCATGCCTGAGCAAGATGCAGAGGTGGACAGAGACATTGGCCTTCGTGTAGACTTGGGAGGGAGTGGCCTTCCCTGGAGCCTGGGGTCTCTGATCATTCTGAGCAGCAGAGGGGCCCACCAAACAGTGATGGTCGAGTTTCCCCCAGCCCGCCCCTCCGTCCCACGCTGCAGCTCTAGAGGAAGAACGGCCTCCCAGGCTCCACCAAGGCACTCAGGCTGCCCGAGAGGACCCCTCTGTGGGGGGCTTTCCAGAGCCATAATGATGCCCCAGAACTGCTGCGCCCAACAAGGAAGAGCAGGCCTGTAGAGAGTGGAAACAACATCTCCAGAGGGACTGGCTGCCTGGGCCTTGTGGCATCCACATGGGGGCACCAGGCAGCTTTTCAGCGACTAAAACCGAAAGTATCTAAGGAACATTGTCAAGTAATGAACTGAATGTGAGCAGGTAGGTGAGTGCAGCCTGCGCTCACTGGTGTCCATCGCGTAAAAGTGCAAACACATACACACATCTGCATGGGCTCCTAATGCTTCCGGCTGCCCCTGGGGAGGGGCTGGCCATGGGGCTTGGGGCGGGAAGTGAGAGCCACACTTCACTCCACGTTTCAGGGCTGCACTGCCTTTCACAGGATGTGCAGGCAGCGCCGCTGGAAAGGCTGATCTAACTGCTCTGCCCTCGCTCTCCTCCAGCTTTCTGCCTGAGGATGATGCTTCCCGGGAAAGCTGGGGCTGCAGGGACCGGGCGGCTGTGCATTGCTGTTGGGTGCTCAGCACGCAGCTTGTGTTACAAGGAGGAAACACACATCTTTACTCTCCTACCGAGCCAAAGGACAGAATTTAGTTTCATAATAAGCAGACTTGCTTGACCACATTTGAGAACAGTTAAAAGGCCACCATTAAAGCAGCAAGCTCTGTATTCCCGTTTATAGGGTCCCTGATTCTCTGTATCACGTGGAAGAGAATTTTCCAGGTCAGCCAGATCACTGGACAGCCCACTGCACGTATTCTCCTAGAGTGTTGGATCATTCTTGGATGGAATTTATTTAAATATGGGCTTATAGAGAAAAGACAGATGGAACTGAGATGCAGAATGAGTTAAGTCTAGTGAGAGCTGATTGTTCAGAGTAGAAGTGACTGAAAATGAAATGGCAGCACTTTTTTCTTTGCTAAATAAAGTTAATAAATAATTCTTTTTCTTGCTCTGTGGTTAGCAGAGCAAATTACATTTTCTATAGCCTTTGCTCTGACTATTCCAGTATCCACCCACCACTTAAAATTTTTCTTAATGTGTTAACACATTAAAATACATCTCTACCAAACCCAGCAGGCAGACTGCAGCAGAGCTGGTTTCCAGAAGTGGCCATGGCAATATTTCTGGTCCCACGTGCCCTTTTAGAGTCTTCCCCTCCCCCGTCGAGACATCAGGGAAGGCTGTTCTGCTCTTCGGTCAGGCGCCCTCTGCAGGGTCCACACAGGCCCTGCCTTGATCCGGCCCCAATCATAGAGCAAGCTCAAAAGAGCATGAATCCAGTCTGGCTGCTGTAACAAAACAGGCTGGGCAGCTCACAGAGCAGAGAGTCACTGCCTCAGTCCTGGAGGCCAGAAGTCTGAGACCGCAGTGTGGGCAGGCACTGGGGAAGGACCAGCTGCAAGGCACGCTCTCAGCTTCTGNTGAAAGAGCATGACTCCGATCTGGCTGCTGTAACAAAACAGTCTGGGAAGCTCACACAGCAGAGGGTCACTGCCTCAGTCCTGGAGGCCAGAAGTCTGAGACCGCGGTGTGGGCAGGCACTGGGGAAGGACCAGCTGCAAGGCACGCTCTCAGCTTCTGACAGTTCGCTGGCTTCTGATAGCATCTAACCAGGCTTCACATGACCATCTCCCTGTGTTTGCGTGTCTAAACGTCCACTTTCGAATAAGAACCCCTGTCCTATAGGGTTAGGACCTGCCTGGCTTCATATGGCTCATCTTTACACCGGCATAGTCCTGTCTCCAAATGCAGTCAGGGGTTCAAGGCTCTAATATGTGAATATGGGAGGACAAAATTCAGCTCATAACAGGAGTGCCCCCCTTTCCTGTTAGGAGCTGCGGCCCCCAGCTCTGGAAACCTATCCCCCATGTGGCCTCCCCCCTCCCCCNATATGGCTCATCTTTACACCGGCATAGTCCTGTCTCCAAATGCAGTCAGGGGTTCAAGGCTCTAATATGTGAATATGGGAGGACAAAATTCAGCTCATAACAGGAGTGCCCCCCTTTCCTGTTAGGAGCTGCGGCCCCCAGCTCTGGAAACCTATCCCCCATGTGGCCTCCCCCCTCCCCCACTTCTCTGTACAAATGTGGAAGTGCCTAATCCTAGCAGCCTGGCCTGGTATCTTGGTCTCTACACCTCTGCTCCATCCCCCTTTCCCCTGTATTTTCCAGATTCCCAAAAAGCTGAGTGCACCTGCCTGGATCCGAAATCTGCTCAAGATTTCTCCTCAACTCTTCCTGGTGTTTTCCCTGCCCATCATGGCCTCTGAGCTGCACCCACTGTTGAGCTCCCTGCTCCCTCATTCTGGACCACGAGTGAAGGCCACACGCTGCTCTTGGCTGTCTGCACGGGGACCCCAGTCTCAGGCCATCCAGACTGCCAAAGCCAGGACCAGTCCTGCCCAGCTCGGTCTCCCCCTGGCTGGGCCAAAGCAGCCAAAGCTCCTGTAGATTCCAGACCGGATGATAGATTTCAGCATCTCAGAGTTGAAGGGGGCTAGGTGGCTGTGGTGACTGTGTTCATTTTGTTGCTCTGAAACCTTTTGCATCTGTCTGGGACGTAAACCTCTCTGCATGCATACTCCCCCATCCCCTCAACTGCAGACCTTGCAGCCACTTGAAGAGCATGAAGCCATGGGTAATTTGGGTTGGAAGACCCCCAGAGGAGGACATGGCATGACAACCCACTCCAGTGTTCTTGCCTGGAGAATCGCATGGACAGAGGAGTCTGGTGGGCGCAGAGTTGGACATGACCAATGTGACTTAGCGCAGTGCACTGTTTACCAAGTGCTGAGTGTCTGTCCTGCCTGAACCTAGCCTCCAGGGGGCACTGCGGTCATCTGCATTCCCCTCAGTTCAGTTCAGTTCAGCCACTCAGTCATGTCTGACTCCTTGCGACCCCATGGACTGCAGCACGCCAGGCTTCTCTATCGGTCACCAGCTTCCGGAACTTACTCAAACTCATGTCCATTGAGCTGGTGATGCCATCCAACCATCTCATCCTCTGTCGTCCCCTTCGCCTCCTGCCTTCAGCCTTTCCCAGCATCAGGGTCTTTTCCAGTAGTCAGTTCTTCGCATCAAGTAGCCACAGGGTTGGAGTATTACCCTAAGAGGGAAATCAGAAGAGAGGATCATGCAGTCAGGCTCAGCTCTGGTGAGCGCGGAGCTAGGACTCTCTGGTCCCCGCTCTGGTGCACTTTGGCCCTCCCTCAGCACGAGCATCTCTCTGGGCCCTGCTTCCAGCAAAGAGGCCCAGATGAGACTCTAAATGCTTCAGCCCTGCTCTCCTCATGCTTGCTGACAGTACCTCCCTTCTGGTGGCCCTGTTTAGCCCGAGTGGCGGGGGGTGGTGCACACAGGGGACTGCTCACCGGGCAGGGATCTGCTCTGCTCCTGGGTCAGGCTGCCCATCCTCGGTGTTGCCATAGAGGTCTGCCTCCCTGCATGGATCACAGAGCAGAAGCAAATCTCCTTCCCTCACATCCTGAAGGCTTTTCCACTGGCACGGAGACAGGACCAACTCTGAGCTCTCAGGAGCGGATGTCTGGCAGCCTGCAGCAGAAACCCATCTTCAGTTTGGGCACCGAGCACAGCTTGAAACTCTGCAGTGGGAGGAGGAATAGTGAGAACTTGCCTTATCTTGATATACAGAAGAGGCAGATGTCAGGAGGGAAGGGAGAAAGGAGCCAGTGGAGAAAGGGGCCCAGTGGCTGCAGTAGGGCCATGGCTCCTGGCTCGCTCGCTCTTGGGGGCAAGTTGAGGGAACTGCATCAACCCCGCTGGCAGAGCAGGGCCACCGGGGTCTGCCGGAAAAGGCTGTCTCAGGCTCACGTATTATCTCATTCCATCCTCGTCATGGCTCTGTGAAGTAGGCCTGTCACTTCTCCAGTCCTAAGGATGAGGATACTGAATCCCAGAGATGTTCACCAGAAAATAGGAAGATGGTAAGTACAAGAGCAACAAACACCATCCTTTGCAAGGCTGCGATGGCCAAGCTTGGGTAAAGCCTGAGAGGCTCTGGACCCCTGAGGCCCAGCTCTCTGGAGACCCAGACCCCCTTCCCACAGAAGTTTCTTTCTTCCCTGGGATGCCCCCTGCCACCCCACACAGCTTTCAAATAGTTTGAGAACATGCCCTGCCATCAACATGCCATCACGCACCCTCAATCAAGAAACGATATATCCATGAGAGGTTTGCAGACCAAACTGTCATTGCATTAGATGCGGCAGTGGGGAAGTAGGCTGACCTTGACTTCTATGATGAGGATGGTCTCCTGAGGATTGGGTAGGGGAGGACCAAAGGCTAAGGATAACAGAGAATCCAATATGTCTGAAATTCTGTACAAAGGTAACAATAGGTTTTCCTAGAAAACTCCTGTTTAGTTAGTGTGGGATTGGGGCATCAGGTGACTGCTGTGAACACGCAGAACCCTGCTGCTACCCCAAAGCACAGGCTTGACTGTGTCTGAAATTGCCAGCAATCAACCAGGAAGATGTCCTTTCATTCGACCATCAGGGATGTGAACAGAAACAAAGTGCCTTCACTCCTTCAAATCACGTAAGGGAAAAGGGAATATTCTGGGAACCCGAACGCCAGTGGGTTTTGCTATGGAGAACCAGGAGTTAGCTTACCAGCTCCTGTGCTGCTGAAGGGTCTAGTGGTCAGAGCACAAACAGATGGCTGCCCTGCACACAGTGGGCACAAGGTGGTCCTAGTGGGGTGTGCGGGTGGTGGGGCACATGAGGTTGCAGCCACTGGGTCTGGCTCCAACATCTCTGAATCTCCGCGAGTGTCTGGAGGTGGCCTCCCCAAGTCCCTCTGTCCAGACATCAGCTCCCATGTCCTGGTCTGATAAATGGGTTCCATCACCTCCCTCCCTCTCCCTCCGCCTCCTCATTCAAGGCTGCTGAGAGCCCTAGTCCTTTTCTTTACGTTTCTGGTTATTTTCCTCAGCATCCTTGGTTGCTGGCAGTTTATTTTCCTTTGTGAGAACCTTTTGATTTTTCCGAGCCAAATGCCTGGAGATGCTGTGAGCAGGGTTTGCACTGGAACGGCTCTGCTCTGAGCCCGTTAGCTACAGTTGCTAGGCTGGCTTCTGCTGCCTGTCACACACACACACAGACTCCACACACACACACACAGACCCTGTGAAAGCCTGGGTAAACACTGTTAGCCCTAAATGGACAATGAGTGAAACCAGCCCTAAGCTGCAGGCTAATGGAATCATACACTCATTGTGCTGGATAAGAACAAAGGAGAAACAATGGAGCCTGTGCCACATTTCCTAAGCCAGTGGAGTTATGCAGAAATGACGCAATGTACCAAACGGCTTTTGTTTTTAGAAGCTGTCTGCTTTGGCAGGGAAGGGCTCGGGTGGCGCTGTTTCTCTTCTGAGAGCTGGTACCCGCGGATGCAGGCTGCGGGACAACTGGCCTGGGTTCCTCCTTCTGGCAGCTTCCCACACCTGCATCTGGCATTTGGAGGCTGTCAGAATGCTCATGGGAAGCTGAGGAAATTCATTTGGNCAACTCTGAGCTCTCAGGAGCGGATGTCTGGCAGCCTGCAGCAGAAACCCATCTTCAGTTTGGGCACCGAGCACAGCTTGAAACTCTGCAGTGGGAGGAGGAATAGTGAGAACTTGCCTTATCTTGATATACAGAAGAGGCAGATGTCAGGAGGGAAGGGAGAAAGGAGCCAGTGGAGAAAGGGGCCCAGTGGCTGCAGTAGGGCCATGGCTCCTGGCTCGCTCGCTCTTGGGGGCAAGTTGAGGGAACTGCATCAACCCCGCTGGCAGAGCAGGGCCACCGGGGTCTGCCGGAAAAGGCTGTCTCAGGCTCACGTATTATCTCATTCCATCCTCGTCATGGCTCTGTGAAGTAGGCCTGTCACTTCTCCAGTCCTAAGGATGAGGATACTGAATCCCAGAGATGTTCACCAGAAAATAGGAAGACGGTAAGTACAAGAGCAACAAACACCATCCTTTGCAAGGCTGCGATGGCCAAGCTTGGGTAAAGCCTGAGAGGCTCTGGACCCCTGAGGCCCAGCTCTCTGGAGACCCAGACCCCCTTCCCACAGAAGTTTCTTTCTTCCCTGGGATGCCCCCTGCCACCCCACACAGCTTTCAAATAGTTTGAGAACATGCCCTGCCATCAACATGCCATCACGCACCCTCAATCAAGAAACGATATATCCATGAGAGGTTTGCAGACCAAACTGTCATTGCATTAGATGCGGCAGTGGGGAAGTAGGCTGACCTTGACTTCTATGATGAGGATGGTCTCCTGAGGATTGGGTAGGGGAGGACCAAAGGCTAAGGATAACAGAGAATCCAATATGTCTGAAATTCTGTACAAAGGTAACAATAGGTTTTCCTAGAAAACTCCTGTTTAGTTAGTGTGGGATTGGGGCATCAGGTGACTGCTGTGAACACGCAGAACCCTGCTGCTACCCCAAAGCACAGGCTTGACTGTGTCTGAAATTGCCAGCAATCAACCAGGAAGATGTCCTTTCATTCGACCATCAGGGATGTGAACAGAAACAAAGTGCCTTCACTCCTTCAAATCACGTAAGGGAAAAGGGAATATTCTGGGAACCCGAACGCCAGTGGGTTTTGCTATGGAGAACCAGGAGTTAGCTTACCAGCTCTGTGCTGCTGAAGGGTCTAGTGGTCAGAGCACAAACAGATGGCTGCCCTGCACACAGTGGGCACAAGGTGGTCCTAGTGGGGTGTGCGGGTGGTGGGGCACATGAGGTTGCAGCCACTGGGTCTGGCTCCAACATCTCTGAATCTCCGCGAGTGTCTGGAGGTGGCCTCCCCAAGTCCCTCTGTCCAGACATCAGCTCCCATGTCCTGGTCTGATAAATGGGTTCCATCACCTCCCTCCCTCTCCCTCCGCCTCCTCATTCAAGGCTGCTGAGAGCCCTAGTCCTTTTCTTTACGTTTCTGGTTATTTTCCTCAGCATCCTTGGTTGCTGGCAGTTTATTTTCCTTTGTGAGAACCTTTTGATTTTTCCGAGCCAAATGCCTGGAGATGCTGTGAGCAGGGTTTGCACTGGAACGGCTCTGCTCTGAGCCCGTTAGCTACAGTTGCTAGGCTGGCTTCTGCTGCCTGTCACACACACACACAGACTCCACACACACACACACAGACCCTGTGAAAGCCTGGGTAAACACTGTTAGCCCTAAATGGACAATGAGTGAAACCAGCCCTAAGCTGCAGGCTAATGGAATCATACACTCATTGTGCTGGATAAGAACAAAGGAGAAACAATGGAGCCTGTGCCACATTTCCTAAGCCAGTGGAGTTATGCAGAAATGACGCAATGTACCAAACGGCTTTTGTTTTTAGAAGCTGTCTGCTTTGGCAGGGAAGGGCTCGGGTGGCGCTGTTTCTCTTCTGAGAGCTGGTACCCGCGGATGCAGGCTGCGGGACAACTGGCCTGGGTTCCTCCTTCTGGCAGCTTCCCACACCTGCATCTGGCATTTGGAGGCTGTCAGAATGCTCATGGGAAGCTGAGGAAATTCATTTGGAGGTGAGCAAACTAGAGCCAGCACC
Source organism: Neotragus moschatus (assembly GCA_006410615.1). Classification (NCBI taxonomy): domain Eukaryota; kingdom Metazoa; phylum Chordata; class Mammalia; order Artiodactyla; family Bovidae; genus Neotragus; species Neotragus moschatus. Next base: position 8,330 of record SJYA01011127.1, read on the forward strand.
GAGTGTCAGCAATGTCTGAATTCTTCCAGTGGGGGTGGCATTCCAATGAGCATCACCCCAGCTCAAGGACATCACCTGCCCTGCTGCCGCCTCCGTGGTGTGGGAGGCCTGGGCCGAACTTCAGATCTATTGATATTCTGAGGCTTAAAAAACATAGAGCAGCATTTCAATTGGGCACAAAAGGGAAAACTTGCCTTATCTTTCCTGAATGAGCCTGGAGAGCGTTTTAGAAAATGCTGGGGACACAGGCTGAAGAGTTATCCAAATGCGCGGCCCCTCCAGGCAGAGAGCAAATCAAGGTAATCTTACCTCATTCATTATAGAGAGATCTGTGATTGTTCTCTCATGTTTTCCATTGACAACTGAAAACCTGCTCTGTTCAATGGCCTCCATAACCCTTTATTCTGACACCCTGTTGCTCCATGCTATCCAGGGGTTGTAAACTGGTGATAAATCTGAGAATAACATTGGAAACTGCAGTGAATTCTTCTCAGTGGGACACAGATTCTGGAGGGCTGACCTGACACATTTCAATCTCCTTCTGGCCCACCTTTCTTAGACCGTGTAATCCGGGGAGTCAGTGTCCTCCTAGCCCAGCACTGACACCTTTCTGTATGTGGCTCCCAGGGATGCGCACCGTAGGTAAGACTCCACGCACACTGTAGCCTGAGGGGTGTGGTGCGGGGAACGCCATTGGATCTGACCCACACAGCTGTCTGCCACAGGGCATTCTGAGGTCTTTCTTTGCTACTTGCTTTGAAGTATTCCCTTTGAGGTCCCTTCCTCAGAACTATGTGGATTCTCGGACTAATAGGCAAACCTTGTTTGCCCAGCAGGGCCACCTGAGGCCACGCACTGCCCTGGGCCAGGTGTCTGCTGCAGCGTGCATTGCTTTGCTGGCAGGCATCCGGTGGTGAGCTTACTTCCTACTGAGATCACTCAGCCTGTGGGTCCCTCTGTGTCTTTGGCTCCTTTTTCACAACAAACATAACTATGTTCTGTGTCTTGTACTCAGGATTCCTAGTTCCAGCCCTTGAGATAATAGAAATCAAACTAAGATTGTTCTTTCTTCTACATAAGAGATTTTCCCCCTCAGTCCTGTTGTCATATGGAGGTGAAAAAAGTAAGATAGAATTTGAACCATCACTGATCTTTACAGTCAGGTAATGGTGTAGGTTCCTTTAAGTCACAGGTTATAATAATGTCAAGTCCATGGATTGACAGGGAATGGCTGAGGTCAGCTGCCTTCCTTTAGCTCTGGATCTGGTTCTGGGAGCCCCTGGATTTCAGCTGTGCTTCTCATGGGCCTGCATCTAAGCCAGTGGCTTCTGAAGCCACTGTGTGAATCAGTAATATGTTCTTACAGAACATAGACACCATGTCCTAATGGAAAATCTCTGAATATTGAATATTGGAAAATTCATCCCAGGTCATGGTCTTTGAAGGCAATGGTCATCCCTCTTGGGCCCTCAGCACAATCCCTGTAAATCTTTCCCTTGAAGCAAACCCTTCCTCTTCCTGTTTCTTTCTCCTAAGCTTGTCCTAGCCCTTCTAGGTATCTCCAATGTATGGAATTGAATATGAACAGAATGATAGTCCACCTGAAGGCTGCTGAGTCTGGAAGCCATGCTCAAGCCTTCTTTCACTGGAGTATTATGGCTAACAGACCATGCTGAAGCTGAAGCTCCAGTACTTTGGCCACCTCATGCAAAGAGTTGACTCATTGGAAAAGACTCTGATGCTGGGAGGGATTGGGGGCAGGAGGAGAAGGGGACGACCGAAGAAGAGATGGCTGGATGGCATCACGGACTCGATGGGCGTGAATCTGGGTGGACTCCGGGAGTTGGTGATGGACAGGGAGGCCTGGCGTGCTGTGATTCATGGGGTCACAAAGAGTCGGACACGACTGAGTGACTGAACCGAACTGAACTGAGACATATTAAATTGTGATACTGTCACCTTGCAAGGTCCTGAGCCTCTGAAGCTGAGATATAAAGCTCAGTACTTCACACTGGGGGACTCCAATGTGGGGCATGGTAATTAGGAGACACTCTTGAAAGTGAGCCCAACACAGGGCACCAAGGGAGGGGTGGACATCCATGTCTGTGAGTCCCCAGACAGGTGCCAGCACGAGGCTGGTGCTTGACGACCCAAGTGGCTTTGTGTCCACAGCCGTTGGTGTGAGTGCACTTTATCTTCATTCTGCTGCTGCTGCTGAGTCGCTTCAGTCGTGTCCAACTCTGTGCGACCCCACAGACGGCAGCCCACCAGGCTCCCCTGTCCCTGGGATTCTCCAGGCAAGAACACTGGAGTGGGGTGCCGTTTCCTTCTCCCATGCATGAAAGGGAAACCTGGAAATGAAGTTCAGAGAGGACACTAACTGTCCCAAAGTCACAGCCCGGATTCAAACCCCACTGATTGTTGCTCTGAAAGCTTGCATGAACATCTAAGTACTTTGAGTTATTTTTGGTCCCTGGCTCATCATGTTTATAGAATGGGGTGCCATCCTTAACACTGGCCTTCTGGAGACCTCAGAAATTCCTAAGTGACTTTGTGCCCCCAAGATTTCTGGAGCCATCTTCCTGTGAATGTTTTCTAGAATGAGATGGGTCTCTCCTAAAGTAAGGAGCCCAGGCTCTTTCCCCAAATCATTAAGGATCATTGGGAGGCTCGCATTTTTCCCAGTCAGTATGAGTTTTCTAGGGAATTTTCCAAGGAGATTAAACCTGAAATACTAAAAGAAATCAGCCTTGAATATTCATTGGAGGAATACTTTGGCCATCTGATGGGAACAGTCAACTCACTGAAAAAAACCCTGATGCTGGGAAAGATTGAGGACAGGAGGAGAAGGGGGTGACAGAGGATGAGATGGTTGGATGGCATCAGTGACTCCGTGGATATGTTTGCTCAGTTTGAGCAAACTCTGAGAGATGGTGAAGGACAGGGAAGCCTGGCAGGCTGCAGTACGTGGAGTCACAAGGAGTCGGATACAACTTAGCGAATGAACAACGATGGAATTTTCCTCCTCCACTCCACAACTTTGCTTCTGTGAGTGTGGAATTCTACCTACNGTTTGCTCAGTTTGAGCAAACTCTGAGAGATGGTGAAGGACAGGGAAGCCTGGCAGGCTGCAGTACGTGGAGTCACAAGGAGTCGGATACAACTTAGCGAATGAACAACGATGGAATTTTCCTCCTCCACTCCACAACTTTGCTTCTGTGAGTGTGGAATTCTACCTACTTGAACTCAAGAGTTGATTACAGTGCCTCTTTCTCTTCCCTTCCAGCCTAAATGTGACTAAGAGAAGGCATTGTGTAGAGAAATTTTGCTGAAGTTAGGGTGAAAATGGAGCTGGTTTGGGGATGTTGCAACTAAGAGTCAATACCACACAACTTACATTGGCTCCATCACTTCTAGGGGTCAGCCAGATATTCCTGTTGCCAAGAACGTCTCCCTTGCTATATTTCTTCTCAAGCCCAATTACCAGAAATGAAGCCTGTTTTTCCTCATTATTTTTTGAGCATATGCACACAGACACACACATACAAACACACACACACACACACACACTTCAGAAATAAAAAACCATAAGGAAGAAAATAATAAAGTACCACTGTTACCTATCAGAGTAGTACAAATGTGGATTTCTGTCATTCTTTGAGCGTCTCTGTGCTTTATGATTCTTCTGTAATGAATATTTATTGCTTTCATTGCAAGAAAAAGAGAAAAGGGAAGCATTATTTTTAGTTTAAAAAGAAGTCATGTGAAAGAGTTCTTGTTCCGAGGGACGCGAACCAGGAAGAATCTTTCTTACCTCGCTATTCATCGCGGCCTCTTCTGACCTCAAAGCATTTCGTGTTTCAATCTTCTTTCTTTTTAGGCTTGAGGAGAGTAATCTAGCAGGGGGTCTGATAAAAGAATTTGAAAAACGAGCTTTTCTATGTGAAGCCTTACATCCTCCTAGAACGAATCGTGCTCGTTCAGCTAGTAATTGCTCCAGACTCCAGGAAAGACAAGACTTTCCCGTTCAGGAAGATAAAGGGGTATGCGACTGTAGAACCCAATTCAATTACCCATTAGTGTTTGTAACTGCTAGTTCTTTCCTCCTTTGCTTCAACTCAGTCCTGCGAGGATTCAAGTCCCCTGGATGC
>SJYA01011128.1:0-12957 GCA_006410615.1 Neotragus moschatus
CGCCCCGCCCCCAGACCCCGCCCTCCCGGCCCCGGCCTCTCCCTTGGCCTCACATCACCTGTTGGTTGCAGCTTTTGTCCTTAATGCCTCCTGGGACTCGGTTTCCATAAAACGGGTAAATTCTCGACAGGGCTACACACTGAGCCGGCAGGGTATGATGTGTGCGGTGGAACTGTGATCACGGGTCAAAGACTCAGTCTGCGGACTAATCGAACATTCTTATCCACCGAAGGTCACCCAGAAAAAGAAAATGAAACTACTTCCCAAGCAGTGATGGAAAACACTTTCCCTAAAGTCGGGTTTCCTGCCTGGCGAGAAGGGCCAGGGGCCAGGATGGACCGTTCGGAGTTTTTCGCTTGTTTTTTAAAATCACTTATTTTTTCTTTCTGGGCAGTGCTGGGTCTTCGCTGCCGCACAGTCTTTTCTCCAGTGGCGACGAGCGGGGACTACTCCCGGCCGCGGTGCGCGCGGGTTTCTCAGCGCAGCGGCCTCTCTCGCGGCACAGCGCAGGCTCTAGGAAACAGGCTTCAGCGGTTGTGGCTCCCGGGGCTCCGGGGCTCTGGGGCATGCGGGGTCCTCGTAGATCAGGCACCGAACCTGTGTCTCCTGCGCTGGCAGGTGGATTCTTTACCACCGAGCCACCAGGAAAGCCCCCCCTATTAGTTCCTAACTGGTCTGTTTCATTCATTCATTTTGGCTGTGCTGGGTCTTCACGGCGCATGGGCACAGGCTTCTCTGGTCCTAGAGAGCGGCCAGGCAGCTGCAGCGCTCAGGCTTAGCTGCCCCACGGCACGTGGGATCTCGGTTCTCTGACCAGAGATCAAAACCCACTTCCCCTGCCTTGCAAGGCAGATTCGTAACCACTGGGCCACCAGGGAAGTCCTTAATTGATCAGGTTTAGGTTTTACTCACTCATTTCCGTTATGCTAGAGGAGAGGCCTGTGTATCGCTGACTGGGTGGACCGGAGTTTGAGCAAGCGCCGGGAGTTGGGGATGGACAGGGGAGCCTGGCGAGCTGCAGTCCAGGGGGTCACAGAGTCGGACACGACTGAGGCTGAACTGACTGAGAGGAGGATTCGCTCTAAGCCCTTCCCTGTCCCTCACTGGTCCTTCCCTGTGTGCTCCATATAGAGAGCTCCTCTAAATTTGAATCAACGGTCAGTATTTACAGCACTGTAGCTGAATGTCGCCCACCCCAGTAGACAAATAGTGTCATTTCATTCCCTTCCCTGTGCAGCCTTTTGTTTTTCCTGCAGTTTGTTATCGCCACACAGTCCACTTGCATCTGTAACTGTGTTTTCATCTTTAATTCTTTCCAGTTTCTCTGCCCTGCCTTAGAGCTGTCTCCTGCTGCTGTGCCAAACTGCCACAGACTTAGTGGGGAGCGCCTTGAAGTGTTCACTTCATGACGAGGGAAGCTTCTAGAAGCATCCCTGTGTGTCCGCTTGGACCAAGTCCTGCCAGAGTGGACAGAGACCTTCCCAAGGCCACAGAGCTGGGCCAAGGGCTGAGCACATGCAGGGAGGCGTGTCCAGAGCTGGGAGGCCATGCCCACCCAGGAGGAGGTGTGGCAGCAGCAGGTGGCACCTGGCAGATGGGTGACATTAAGGGCAAAGGCAGAGAGCCAGGACCTGCTTCACCCAAGATCTGCCTCCTCAGCCACACCCTGCACAGAGGGCAGGACTGCCTGCCTCTTCTCTCCACTCTGCCCCAGCACCCAGCAGGCCCTCAGACCAGGAACTGCCCCAAGACAAAGTTCTGGACGGAATGCCTGCCTTCACAGGGCCAGACGTGTCTGGAGAAGGCTGGATTTAGGGGGAACCTGGGAAGAGAGGGGGAGGAGAGCGGTCCCCGGAGGTGGAGGGAAGAGGGCTGGACGTCAGGGGTAGCCAGCACCGGAGGTGTGGCCAAGGGGACCCCTGTGGGCACTGATGGGTGGAACAAAATCTGATGGGCGGGGCCCCCAGGATGGCACGCAGGTAGGAGGGGGCTGAGTGTCAGGAGAGAAGGGTCGGCTGAGACCCTGGGAGATAGCGGGGAAAGGGGCCATCAGAAGGTTCTAGAAGCCAGTGCGGCACAGTCCATGTTTGGGTCAGAGCTGGACTGTCTGTCCACAGGGCCTCCAGGCAGGCGATTCTCTATCTAAATGGCTGTCCAGCCCAGCGCCAGATCAGTTCCCACGGTCACTGCCAGCTCTGGCTGCCCCACAGGCCTGCGGGGCTGGTGCCTATAGCCAGGGTCTCCGAGGAGGGAGGAGAGAAAAGCCAACAAAGGCGGGAGCAGCCTGTCCCTGTCCATCAGGCCAGATGGAGCAGGTGGGCCTCGAGGCCTGGGCCTTTGTGCTCCGGGGCCCAGTGACAGCCACAAGTCATCCGTCAGATTGAAGGCCCCATTGAAATTCTAATGAGAAGGAGGCCAGGAGGCAGGGACTTTCCGGGGCTGGCCTCATGGCTGAGAGCTGTCCACCGCAGGGTTGCAAGGCCCTACGAGGACCATGCAGAAGTGCCGTCACACCCCAGGAGCGTGGGCCTTGGGTGGCCTTCCTGGGGACCCACAGGGAGGCAGCAAACTCCTCCGCCAGGGCCGCAGAGCCGCCCCTCCCCTAACACCTGCGGGACCGCTATCGTAGGGCTGTGTGATGGACAGACGAGGGAGGCTGGGTTTTCCAAGGGGCTCCAGTGCAGCTGGCCTTTTGTCTCCATGAATTATAGCTGCCCCCCCCCCTCCCCAAGTGGCAGGACACAGCTCATCCTCTGGTGCCCCCCACTGGGGTGAGTCCAGTGACCTTTCTGCCCTGGGTCCACTCGGGAACTCCCTACCCCCTCACCCCCACCTGGCCTCGTGTGCCCAGGACCCTGTCTTGGTTTGGGCTTGGAAGCTTGTTCCAAAGACGTGTCCAGCTAATCGCTTACCAGAGATACACAGTTCAGACTGCGTCCCCTGCTGCAGGACCCCCTCTAGCCTTCTGAGGGTCTCGCCACTCCCAGATGCACCAAGAAATTACCCCGTCCAGCTCCTGCGAGGCAGGGCGTCCATGCCCACCCCCCACCAGCACCTATCCACTGCCAGAAAGCTTAGTGCAGGGCCCTCGGGCTGCTGCTGGTATCTTGACCATGGCTGGAGATGGAGGAGGGCTTGCCGGCATGGGCCAACCAGAGTGCACGTGAGCCTACCAGATGCCAACTGGACGCGGCTGTAATGCTGAATTTCGCTTGACGTGTTATCCCCGTGACCTCAAAATAAGTGTCTCTTATTTTAAAAGACAGCGTGGTGGCTGCTGGTCTCTGTTCCTCTCGCAATACTGGGGTGCGTAGCCCTTCCCTTCTCCAGGGGATCTTCCCAACTTATACACCTTTATTTACTTTTTTGGAAAGGTAAATTATGAAAATATTTATATTGAAAAGTCTCACTCCCATCCTTGTCTTCCCCATTCATCCTGTTACCCCCATGGCCTCCTAAGGTGACTATTTTTATTAGTTTCTCCTATATCCTTTCAGTGTTTCCTTATAAACGCATCTATATATTTCTTTCCTTTTTTTCTTTTCCCTTTTTATTCTTTTTTAGTTGCTTTACAGAGTCTTGCTGTTTTCTGTCAAACCTCCACAGGAATCAGCCGTAGGTATACACATACCCCCTCCCTTTGGAACCTCCCTCTGGTCTCACCCTCTAGGCTGATGCGGTCCTCTGGGTCAAACCCCGTCTGAGTTTCCGAGCCCTACGGCTAATTCCCACTGCTCTCTGATTTACACACAGTAATGTAGGTGTCCCCTCTCCTCCCCTCTCCCCATGGCCCTAAGTCTACTCTCTGTCTGTTTCTCTGCTGCCGCCCTGGAAGTAAACTCTGCACTGCCGTCTTTCTAGGTTCTCTATCGGTGTGTTAGAATACAATGTTTCGCTTTCTCTTTCTGACTTACTTCTGGGTAATAGGTTCTGGGTTCATCCACCTCATCAGAACTGACTCGGGGGCGTTCGTTCCTATGGCAAGTGACATTCCGTTCTGTGCTATCCACCACAATTCCTTTCTCCATCCGACCACTGATGGGCGCCTAGGGTGCTTCTATGCCCTAACTACTGTCACAGTGCTGCAGTGAACAGTGGGCTGCGTGTGTCTCTTTCGGTTTTGGTTTCCTCGGGGTGTGTGCCTGGGAGTGGGACTGCTGGGTCAGATGGTGGTTTTAGTCCTAGTTTTTTAAGGAATCTCCATACCGTCTTCCAGAGTGGCTATATCAATTTACATTCCCACCAATGTTCCCTTTTCTCCACACCCTCTCCAGCATTTGTTGCTTGTAGACGTTTTGGCGGTGGTCATTCTGACTGGTTGCGAGGCGACACCGCGTTGTAGTTCTGATTTGCATTTCTCTAATAATGAGTGATGTTGAGCATCTCTCCATGTGCCTGTTAGCCATCCGTATGTTTCTTATGTCTGTTTAGGTCTTTTCCCCACTTTTTGATTGGGTTGTTTTTCTGTTATTGAGTTATATACAAGCTGCTTGCATATTTTGGAGATTAATCAGTTGTTTCATTTGCTATTATTTTCTCCCATTCTGAGGACTGTGTTTTCACCTCACTTACCGTTTCCTTTGCTGTGCAAAAGCCTTTAAGTTTAATCAGATCTCACTTGTTTGCTTTTGTTTTTATTTCCGTTACCCTAGGAGGCGCTTCATAGAGGATCTTGCTTTGATTAACGTCGAGTGTTCTGCCTATGTTTTCCTCTAAGAGTTTTCTAGTTTCTGGTCTTACATTTAGGTCTTTAATCCTTTTTTAGTTTATATTTGTGTATGGTGTTAGGAAGTGTTCTAATTTCATTCTATTACGTGGAGCTGTCCATTTTCCCCAGCACCATGTATTGAAGAGGCTGTCTTTGCCCCGCTGTATATTCTTGCCTCCTTTGTCAAAAATAAGGCACCCATAGGTGCATGGGTTTATTTCTGGGCTCTCTGTCTTGCTCCACTGGTCTGTATTTCTGTTTTTGTGCCATATCTTCGTAGTATATCTTCGTAGTATAATCTGAAGTCAGGAAGGTGGATTCCTGCAGCTCCATTCTTCTTTCTGGGGACTGCTTTGGCTAGTCAGGTCTTTTGTGTTTCCACTTGAATTGTGAATTTTTTCTTCTAGTTCTGTGAAAAATGCCATTGGTCATTTGGTGGGATTGCGTTGACTCTGTAGATTGTGTTTGCTAGTATAGTCATTTTCACAGTGTTGATTCTTCCTACCCAGGAACATGGGATAGCTCTCCATCTGTTATACCATCTTTGATTTCTTTCTTTAGTGTTTTATAATTTTCTATGTACAGTTCATCTCCTTAGATAAGTTCATTCCTGGATATTTAATTCTTTTTGTTGTGATGGTGAATGGGAATGGTTTCTTACTTTCTCTGTCTGATGTTTCATTGTTACTGAATAGAAATGCATATCATTCCCGTGTATTGATTTTGCATCCTGAAACTTCGCTAAATTCACTGACTAGCTCTAGTAATTTTCTGATACTGTCTTCAGCGTTTTCTATGTACAGTATCGTGTCATCTGCAAACAGTGAGAGCTTTACTTCTTCTTTTCTGATCTGGATTTATTTATTTCTTTTTTTTCTCTGATTGCTGTAGCTAGGACTTCCAGAACTATGTTGAGTCATAGTGGTGAAAGTGGATACCCTTGTCTTTCTCCTGATCTTAGGGGGAATGCTTTGAGTTTTTCACCATTGAGAGTAATGTTTGCTGTAGGCATATCATATATGGCCTTTACTGTGTTGAGGTAGGTTCCTTCTCTGCCCATTTTTTGAAGAAGAGTTTTAATCATAAATAGATGCTGCATTTTGTCAAAGGCTTTATCTGCATCTATTGAGATGATCATATGGTCTTTATCTTTCAATTTGTTAATGTGGTGAATCAGATTGATGACTTGCACATATTGAAGAATCTTTGCATCCCTGGGATAAACCCAACTTGATTCTGGTGTACGAGCTTTTTGATGTGTTACTGAGCCCTGTTTGCTAAAATTTTGCTGAGAATTTTTGCATCTATGTTCATCAGGGGTGCTGACCTGTGGTTTTCTTTTTGTGTGTTGTCTTGGGTTTTGGTATCAGAATGAATTGGGAAGTGTTCCTTCCTCTGAAATTTTTAAAAAGAGTTTTAGAAGGATAGGTATTAGCTCTTCTCCAAATGTTTGCTAGAATTTTCCTGTGAAGCCATCTGGTCCTGGGCTTTTGTTTTCTGGAAGATTTTTGATCACGGCTTCAATTTCAGTGCTTGTAACTGGGTTGTTCATAATTTCTATTTCTTCCTGGTTCAGTCTTGGAAGATTGAACTTTTCCAAGAATCTGTCCATTTCTTCCAGGTTATCTGTTTTATTGCCATATAGTTGTTCATAATAGTCTCTTGTAATCCTTCATATTTCTGCATTGTCTGCTGTAACCTCTCCTTTTTCATTTCTAATTCTCTTGATTTGATGCTTCTCTCTTTTTTTCTTGATTAAATTGATAATAATTATTGGCTAAAGGTTTGTCAGTTTTATCTTCTCAAAGAAGTAGTTTTTAGTTTATTAATCTTTACTGTTCCCTATTTCATTTTTTTTCCATTTCTTTAGGCTCAGATCTTTATTTATTTCCTTCTGCTAATTTGGGTTTTTTTCCGTTCTTCTCTTTCCAGTTGTTTTAGGGTAGAGTTAGGTGGTCTGTTCAATGTTTTCTTGTTCCTTGAGGTAGGACTGTGTTGCTGTAAACGTCCCTCTTAGAACTGCTTTTGCTGCATCCCAGAGGTTTTAGTCATATTTTCATTGTCATTTGTTTCTAGAAAATTTTTATTTCCCTTTTGATTTCCCCAGTAACCTGTTGGCTGTTTAGAAACATATTGTTTAATCTCCATATGTTTGTGTTCCTTACAGGTTTTCTTGCAACTGACATCTAGTCTCACAGTGTGGTTGGAGAAGTTGCTTGATATGATTTCAGTTTTCTTAAATTTACTGAGGTTTGATTTGTGACCCAAGATGTGGTCCATCCTGGAGAATGTTCCATGTGCACGTGAGGAGAAGGTGTGTTCTTCTGCATTTGGATGGAATGTCCTGAAGATACCAGGGAGATCCATCTCATCTAATGTGTCACTTAAGACTTGTGTTTCCTCGTTAATTTTCTCTTTTGATGGTCTGCCGTTGGTGTGAGTGGGGTGTAAAGTCTCCTACCATTCTTGTGTTACTGTCAGTTTCTCCTTTTATGTCTGCTAGTGTTTGTCTTGTGTATTGAGGTGCTCCTGTGTTGGGTGCAGAGAGATTTACAATTGTTATGTCTTCCTCTTGGACTGATCCCTTGATCATTACGTAGTGTCCTTCCTTAGCTCTTGTGATACACTTTATTTTATGGTCTATTTTGTCTGATATGAGGATTGCTCCTCCAGCTTTCTTTTGCTTCCCATTTTTGTGGAATATATTTTTCCACCCTCTCACTTTCAGTCTATATGTGTCTTTAGGTCTGAAGTGGGTTTCTTGCAGACAGCATATATATGGGTCTTGTTTTTGTATCCATTTAACCAGTCTGTGTCTTTTGGTTGGAGCACTTAGTCCATTTACGTTTAAAGTAATTATTGATATATATGTTCCTATTGGTGATGGGCAGAGAGGCCTGGCGTGCTGCAGTTCATGGGGTTGCAAAGATTTGGACACGACTNAGACAGCATATATATGGGTCTTGTTTTTGTATCCATTTAACCAGTCTGTGTCTTTTGGTTGGAGCACTTAGTCCATTTACGTTTAAAGTAATTATTGATATATATGTTCCTATTGGTGATGGGCAGAGAGGCCTGGCGTGCTGCAGTTCATGGGGTTGCAAAGATTTGGACACGACTGAGCAACTGAACCAAACTGATTTTTCCTATTACCATTTTCTTAACTGTTTGGGGTTGGTTTTGTAGATCTTGTTTCTTCCCTTCTATTTCTTGACTATATAAGTCCCTTTAACATTTGCTGTAAAGCTGGTTTGGTGGTACTGAATTCTCTTAACTTTTGCTTGTCTGAAAAGCTTTTTATTTCTCCACCAATTTTGAATGAGAGCCTCGTCGGGTACAATAATCTTGGTTGTTGATTTTTCCCTTTCAGTACTTTAAATATATNTTGTAAAGCTGGCTTGCTGGTACTGAATTCTCTTAACTTTTACTTGTCTGAAAAGCTTTTTATTTCTCCATAAAATTTGGATGAGATCCTTGTTGGGCACAATAATACTGGTTGTAGATTTTTTTTTTTCCCCCTTTCACTGTTTTAAATATATCCTGCCATTCCCTTCTGGCCTGCAGAGTTTCTGCTGAAAGATCAGCTGTTAAATGTATGGGGTTTCCCTTGTATGTTACTTGTTGCTTCTCCCTTTCTGCTTTTACTATTCTTTCTTTATGTTTAGTCTTTGTTAGTTTGATTAGTATTTATCTTGATGTGTTTTCCTTGGGTTTATCCTCTATGGAACTCTTTGAACCTGTTGGACTTGATTTACTATTTCCTTTTCCATGTTGAGGAAATTTTCAACTATAATCTCTTTAGAAATTTTCTTATATATTTTCTTTTTCTATTTTTCTCCTGAGACCCTTATAATTTGAATGGTGATGCATTTGTTGTTGTCCCAGAATTATTATTCTGAATTCTTTTTCAGATGGTTTGCCTATTTCCTATCCATGTATTACATTTCTGTGTTTCCAGTTTGTTCCTTCATTTGTGTAGTATTTCTCTGCATTTTCATTTTTTTTTTTTAAACTTATTTTCTTTAAGGTCTCCTTTTCCTGGGCTTCAAGTTGAAGTTGGAATTCTTTCTTCCTTTTGGTTTCTGCCATCCCAAGTTTGGTCCAGTGGTTTGTGTAAGCTTTGTATAGACTGAGATTTGCGGTGAGTTTCTCTTTTGTTTGTTTGTTTTTCCTCTGATGGGCAAGATGAATGAGATAATAATTCTGTTTGCTGATGATTTGGTTTGTATTTTTGTCTTTGGTGTTTTCAATACGGTGCTACTATTGGTTGTGGGCTGCTAGGTCTTGTATCCAAGTGATTTCCTTTGCATGAGTTATCATTATTTGATATTCATGGGTCTTGTTGTCAGTGCTCCCAATCCAAAGCCTCCGTTCTTGATCTCTCTCTCTCTTTTCTTCCTTGTGGAAATAAATATTCCAGGGGATAGGAGATCTTCCCTGATGACTCATTGGTAAAGAGTATGCTTTCTGTGTCAGTTGTTCCCACTGGCTCTTTTCCATTAAACTGTGATCTGATTTCTTATCCCCGCATGCTGCACAGGTCACACTTATCGTTGGCTCACATGTGCCACTGCAGCCAACCTCTTCCTAATATTCTCTGCTTGTGTTAGGTCCACACCATTTCTGTCCATTATTGTGCCAATCTTTTTTTTCCTTGATATCTCTAATTTTCTAAAAGAGAATTCCAGTCTTTCCCATTCTATTGTTTTCCTCTATTTCTTTGAATAGAGCCACTGAGAAAGGCTTTCCTGTGTCTCTTAGTGATTCTTTGAAACTGCATTCATAGTATATCTTTCCTTTTCTCCTTTGCCTTTAGCTTCTGTTCTTTTCTCAGCTATTTGAAAGGCCTCCTCAGACAACCATTTTGCTTCTTTTCATTTCTTTTTGTTGGCAATGGTTTGATCACCACCTCCTGCCCAATGTCTTTAACTTCTGTCTATAGTTCTTCAGGTGCTCTGCTTATCAGATCTAATCCCTTGAATCTATTAGTCACTTCCACTGTATAATCATAAGGGCTTTTATTTAGGTCACACATGAATGGCCTAGTGGTTTTCCCTATGTTCTTCAATTTAAGTCTGAATTTCGCAGTGAGTTAGTGATCTGAGCCACAGGCAGCTCTTGATCTTGTTTTGTTGACTGCATGGAGCTTTCCCATCTTTAGCTCCAAAGAATATAAACAGTCTGATTTCGGGATTGGCCATGTGGTGATGCCCATGAGTAGAGTCTTTTGCTGTTAGACAAGGGTGTTTGCTATGACCAGTGTGTTCTCTTGCAAAACTCTGTTTTGCCCTCCTTTGCCTTTGACCTCTTTCATTTTTAACTCCAAGGCCAAATTTGCCTGTTAATTGGATAATCAAGGGGAAAATAAATAAATATTAATATTTAAATTAGAAATTTAGAAATTGTAAATATCACTCTAAGTCAGAATTTTTGGAAAGATGAGTAGATTAAGAACACATTTATGTCAAATAATTTTGCAAGTAAAATAAAACTGACACTTTTTAAAATCACAACCTATAAAATAAATAATTTATTCCAGAAAGAAAAAAAAATAGACATAAATAACTTCACCATTTAGTTTCAACAAATATTTAAAGGAAAAATGATAGCACTGTGATAGGTAATTTTATGTGTGAATTAAATTGACTGGCTTTGTGGTACCCAAATTAAACATTATTTAAGTGGGTCTGTGAGGGTGTTTCTGAATGAGATCAGTGCTTGAATTAGTGAACTGAGTAAAATGAATGACCCTTCACTCTGTGATTGGAGGTCATTTAGTTCACTGAGACCCTGAATGGAGCTAAGACAGAAGAAGAAGAAATCTGTGAAAGAAAGACTTTCAAATGGATCAAAGGAAAGTCATCAAGGAGATAAGACAGTTCTATATACAGAGGTACATAAAAGCAGACCTTTACATGACATAAAAATACAACTAAAATATGAAATTGACAGATATATAAACTGTTTGGATATTTTAAAATACTACTATCTCAAAAGCTGATGAAAAAAGGTAAAATCAGCCTTTAAGAGAAGATTGGAGAGCACTATTAAGCAAAACACTATAAGTAAAAGTGACGGAATACATTTTGTTTTCAATGTCACACGGTTGCAGAAATAAAATTCAATAACTGATTTTATTAATATTCTCTAAGAAGAGACATTGACTCTTTATTTCACTCTTTAAATACTCATATCTGTATTATAAACTTCACAGTTTTGTTTACTAATTTTTTCTATTTACTAACACTTAATTTGCTTATCATTTTCTGTTCTTATGGCTGAAGCTTAGAACATTGGTCTTTCACTTTTCTTTTTTTCTAAAGTAAGTATTTCACCTTAAAAATATTCCATAAACAACAGTATGAAAGTAAAAAAAAAAAAGAAAAAAACTGTGATGTTTTGTTTTTATTTTCATTCAGTGTAAAATAAATTTATATTTCTCTTTCAACTTATCATATGATGTCTCATTAACTAAAAGAGAAGGTAAGGAATTGCATAATTTCCAAATGTTCTTGAGTTTTTAATTTTATCATTTTTATAGATTCCTCTCTTAAACTACTGTAATAAGAAAACGTACAATAGGATATTGGTCTTGGGAATTTATTGATGTTAATTTTATTGCCCAATTATTGAGTTTTATTTCTGCAACTGTGTGCCATTGAAAAGAAAGTGTATTCCATCACTTTTACTTATAGTGTGTTGCTTAACAGTGCTTTCCAAATCTTCTATTCTCTTAAAGGCTGGTTTTACTTATTTTCATCAACTTCTGAGATAGTAGTATTTAAAAAGATCCAGTTTATAGATCTGTCAGTTTCATAGTTTAAGTGTATCTTTATGTCATGTAAAAATCTGTATGTGTATCTGTACCTAGAACTGTCTTATCTCCTTTGTGACTTTCCTTTGATTCATGTGAAAACCTTTCTTTAACTCTAGTAAAAATTGTTGTCTTATACTCTTTTTTGTTGCTGTTGTTATAAATAGAGTTATACACTTTCTTTATCATGTTTTCATGATAAATTCTTTCCCAAATATTTATATTGCACTATTTCCTTTTTATTTAAAATATATTTTCCTTTGTACTATATCCACAATACAATGTAAGTATGTAAGTATATGCAGGAAAGTTTGACATGCTGTAGTTCATGGGGTTGTGAAGATTTGGATACGACTTGCCTCCTATACAATAACTATATATATATATATATGCATATATGTATGTATATATACGTGTATATATGTATGTGCATATATATGCACACATACATATGTATATTCATATACATATGTATATTCATATGTTGTTAAAATAAAAAAATTATTATATATACATATATATACATATATGTATATATAATAAAACTTTTCATTTTAACAATTTTTAAATGTACAGTCAGTAATATCAATTACATTCACAATGTGGTGCACACTATCATCTCTATCTAGTTCTAATATATTTCTGTCATTAAAAAGAAAAAATGCTTTATGCATTATAAGCAGTTTCTTCCCATTCTCTCCCTTTCCCTAGGTCCTAGCCATAAACAGTCTCTGTGTTCTGATTATACTGGATACCTCATTCAAATAGAACAATATGATGTCTGACAGTTTTTGCCTTAATTCCTTCTCAGAGAGAGAGAATGAGGAAGAGAAAGATTAGACAATGATAACTTTATTTACTTTTGCCAACGTGTTTATTTTTTTCTGATGCTCTTCATTTCTTTCTGTACATACAGAACTCCATGTCATATGATTTCTCTTCCATTTAAATATTTTTCTTTTAGCATTTCTTTTAGCACAGGTCTCCTAAAGTTAAATTAGGAGACTGCTTTCACTAGTCTGAAAAATTTTTATTTTACATATATTTGGACTTAATTTTTACTTTGTATTTAATTTTTCTTTTCAATTTAAGAAAGATTTATTGACTGCCTATAGTGTGCATGGTCCTCTATTAGACAATGACATTCAGGCACAGAACAGATACAGGCGCCCTGGCCTCAGGTACCTTATGATCTAAATTAGTACAATACAGATTAGGAACAGTAGACAAACAAAGTACATGTCAACTTCCTAAAATTGACATTCAAGTGCAGTAATTTACGGAATCCAAAATGGCATCTAATTCTAAAGTCATTCATAAAATGCCTTTGGCTTTGAAATCCACAACATTTCAAATAAGAAATTAAGTTCCACTGCAGATAAAGTCACAAAGATGCAAATACACTGAAACTCTTAAGAGCCTTATTAATGACTTT
>SJYA01011129.1:0-12953 GCA_006410615.1 Neotragus moschatus
GGTTCCTCTGCCTTTTTTAAAACCAGCTTGAACATCAGGAAGTTCACGGTTCACGTATTGCTGAAGCCTAGCTTGGAGAATTTGGAGGATTACTTTACTAGCACGTGAGATGAGTGCAATTGTGTGGTAGTTTAAGCATTCTTTGGCATTGCTTTTCTTTAAGGTCTTACGTCATATAAAAAGTTGAGGAATATATAAAAAAAAGAAGAAACAGCTACAAGACATTACTTCAATTACAATTCTTACAGGAATAAAAACAGTATCATTTTGAATAGAATTTCAAAGAAAATTTTACTTAACATCAAAATTGTTTCCTTTGTGGGCACTTACTACCTGAATAAAACAGGACAGTGGGGGCTCTCTGGTAGTCCAGTGGTTAAGAATCCACCTTGCAATGCAAGAGACCTGGGTTTGATCCCTGGTTTGGGAAGATCCCACATGCCGTGGAGCAACTAACCCCGAGTTCCACAGCTGCTCAGCCAGCACAGAGAGCACACAAGCCGCAACGACTGAAGGACTGAAGCCTGCGTGCCTGGAGCCTGTGCTCTGTCGAGAAGCCACCAGAGCAGCCCATGTACCACAGCGAACAGCTGTCCCAGCTCGCTGCAACTACAGAAAGCTCGCAAGAGAGGCCCATGCACCACAGTGAACAGCGGTCCCAGCTCACTGCAACTAGAGAAAGCTCGCAAGCAGCGATGAAAACCCAGCACGGCCAAAGAATAAAAAAAAATCTTTAAAAAAAGGAAGAGTGACATATTTACTTATTCAGCCAAGTTTACATCGATGGTTTTGCCATAAAAAGATTTCTAAAGTGAAAACAGAAGAAAACCTGAGAAAAGTTCTCCCAAATTCTGCCCTTCAGGGTAGGGGAGGCGTTAACTGACCTTACTGTGGTCATTTCGCAACACAGACATGTAAATCCTAATGCTGTCATGTGTCAGCTAAGCTGGAAAAATGTTTATATTCTGCCTCCTGGTTAAATCCTTGGACACTGATGGGGTGGCCATCTCTCCTCATACAGAGAACTAGCTTGACCTGAGAGCTCCTCTGGAGCACAGCTGTGAGAGGCCAACACGGACTCAGCCCTGGGACCCAGGAGCTGCCCGAGGGGTGGCTCAGGGTGACCGACTGGGCTTCCAGAACAGAGACTCACCAGACCCCCTGTCGTTCCCACCATCCTGAGAACAGCAGCAGTGGGAATACGGCAACATCCTGGGTGTGCCCGTGCTACACAATGCCAAACACACATTCTTTTCGGGCTGTACGAGCCAAGAGCAACGATCTTCCTTCTCAAGAGCAAAGAACAGCACCTCGTGCAGACTCAGGGAAGGATGAAAACACACCTGTGAGCCACGGGCCTGCAGCAGAGCAGGGTGGGTTCTCCTGAGCCTGCAGAGCACAGCCCCTCCCACCTCTCCGGGTGCCCAGCTGGGGGTGCCCTGGCACAGAGCCCCCAGGTCGTCTCAGGAAAGCCTCCAAGGCCAAACAAACAAGAACCACAACTGCTTCCCAAACAGGGTTGTGAGTTCCGGCACCTGAACTAGACTCGGGACACACATCGAGTTTTGTCTTGAGACTCATGACAACACTGTGCAGGCAGGCCCAGTGTGTGCTGTGCTGTGACACACACTATGGGAGGTGCCGGCCCCCCAGGGCATGGCCGTGGCCCCTCCGGTGTAGCAGGGTACCCACCTGGGACAACTGTCCCCATGACCCTCCCAACAGCAGCATCTCTCCTCCCAGAAATACGATACAAGGCACAAAGTCAGCGCAGGGCTGAGCCTCATACAGCTACTGATGGGCCAGAGAGAAGGCCCCTTGAGCTGGCCCCTCTCCACAGCCACTACCTTCACTTGCTTCGGATGGACTTCCTTCTCTTTCATGGCGTCCAGCGGCCGTCGGCAGTCCCTGGGGGTGACGGGGGGCGCTGCGGGGCTGGCAGTGGGAGCTCTCGGTCTTCCCAAACCTTGGCTCAGTGGTTCTGCAAACTCCACACCACCGCCTGGAAACACACTGCACAGTCAGGGCTGGACTGGCGCAGAAGTCTAACTTCTCACACGTGCCAAGGAGCATTCAAACACAGCAAAAGACAGAGAGAAACAGAGACTGAGAGAGTCAGAAGAAACAGTCAAGGCAGCTAACAGAAAACATCAGAAAAACTAACATTCCTGGAGAAGTGACAAGGGCAGTGTCATTCGGGAAGGGGAATGAAAGCCTCATAGGTAAAGGAAGAATCAGAAATCAGAACAGAATTCAAACAGGAGGAAGCTTAAGAAGTTCTGAAAATTCTCTTGCATACGAGAACAAGAATACAAAGAGGTGGAAAAAGAGAAAATCAAGTTTTAAGTCCAGGTGGTCCAACATGTGGTCAATAAGAATGAAGACGACAGAAGAAAAGAAGCTCAGGGGAGACAACCCAGGGAGTAAGAGGCGCTCTCAGGGACGCTCTGGGGCCAGGCGCTACGCCCACCACATCCAGGCCCAGGACCGTGGGCTCCAAACTCTGCAGGAACCTGCCTGCCTGCCTGCCCGCCCACAGTCAAGTCCAAGCCTCCAATCGGAAGATGTCTGCATGTGTACAAAAAGCACCTCGCACACACTTTTCTCCAGAAACTTGCAGAGAACAGAAAGGACAAGGGGTCTGACCCGAGGCAAGGACCACATCCAGAACACAGGGAAGGCTGTGGAGGGCAGCACATAGCCGCACTTGGACACATGTCCTCGAAGTGTAGGCTCTCTTGGTTGGTGATGGGGCAAAGGGTGCCGGCTGGGCTTCCAGGGATCAGGGCAGGAGGTGGGCAGGATCTGTTGCCAGGAGGCAAAGACCTGTTACTTTAACTAGAAGCTGTGGTTTAGGAACAAACACTAGAGGGAACTTCTGAAAGCTGAATGTGGTGTCCTCAGGACAGTGGGCGAGAGGCTGCGTGGGGATGCACCCTGTGGCTGCTCACACTGTCACATCGTGCAGCTGCTGCCGGGGAGAAGCAAGAGCGTCAGCTGGAAAGAGCTGGCCCCCGAGCTGCGAATGCCAACACAGCCTCGATCCGGACTTCATCACTGCCCTGTCATCAAAAGCACCCCGGGAGCCAAGGAGGACTTCATTAAAACGTCAAAACACCTTGCAGTAACTCATTTGTAAAAATCTAACAATTATATAAGAAGGTGTGAGGTCAGGGAGCCATGGTGTGGTGACCACTGCTGTGACGATACAGGCAGGACCACCAAGAACCATCAATAGAGGCTAAGTGGATCTGAACATGAGAAGAGACCATGCCAAGGTCTTGAGAACCTACCCAGGACACTTGGCTGTTCAGAAGGAACAAGATGAAGCCTGGCAGTATGACCACAGGATCTGAGCTGACCTGCAGGAAGAGCGTGGCACCATTACCGTGCTTCCGATTCCCTCAGAAACACTGTCACATGCTCACACATGCCAACAGCCCTGCCGAGGACCACAGGGATCCTCACGGCCAGAGCTCTGTGCCTGGCACCTGGCCTGCCTTCCAGTCTCCACCCCGCAAAGGACATCTGGATTCATGGTGCTGGCCGCTGCTAGTTTCTGTAAAGGGCACTAACAAGACAAAACCTCAGCAACGTCTGTGGACTAGATGCTGCCCCAAGGGGGACATCCTGTTGCGACTACAGTGCTTTGGACTGGACCCCACGAAATACACGTGACCTTCTCAGGAATAAAATGGCTTCAGGTCCTCAAGTAACAGAACAGAAACCCAGGGGGGAGACAAAGACAGATGCAGAGACACAGAGACGCGGGCCAGTCTATGCTCTGAAACTGTAAAAACAAAGTTAGTGGCTGACTCACTTGTTCCATCGCTTTTTCCTTCTAACTCGAGAGGAGGTGATCTTGACTTTTCTTGAGAATCAAGAGATGTTATGATAAAATCTTCAACATCCTTCTCCTGTTCAAACATATAGATTTTTAAATGGTCACAAAATGATAATGTTTTATATCACAGAATTGAACTTGCCAGGTGGAAACTTTCTAAGACCTAAATTTATCACCTTCCCACATAGAACTCAAACAAAAAAGGGTTCAAAGCTGGTGGACACAAGGTCATAACGTTCGTTTTAATCAAACTCATCTACATTTCTCTAGGAATATTTTAAAGGTGTCACTGGCAAATATTTCAGATTTTTTAAACTCTGCACGATGTGTGGTAGGATATGGATACAAAAGGGAAGCATACGGATATGGAGTGGAAATACACGGACACTTCAAATTGCATGTATAATTTTCATCTAATCCATGATACACAAAACCTCAAACTATGTTAGAGAAAATACAATCTAACCCCAAAATAATATGTTGAAGTGTCCTTGAAACTGATTACATTATATGTAGAGCCTGTGAACATGAAATACAACTGAAAATAAACCTAAAAAACATAGTCTAGACTAAGAGCCCATATGCAGACCACACATGAAGATGGGTTTGTGACGACACTTCCCAAAGCCAGTGTGACTTAGCAAACTCAGGCATGCAGTGGATCTGAGTAAGACTAATGCATTTCATGTACTGTTAAAAACCACCCAAGTGCTCTGGATGTTCCTATTATAATAGATTTGGGTCCATCCTGCAGAACGCTGACCGTGCCTATACTTGCTGACCAAGGGAGTGCCAAGTGCTCACCCACGCCTGGCCAAATGGCCACATCAAGAGGTGAGCCAACAATGGCTGCAGCTGTGACTCCGCCGGCCACAGAGACACAGCCCAGTGTGAGCAAACTGGCCTTCAGCATCCCATGGACCCAGATCAGGACAGAGCCTGGGGAGACCACTTACCACAGGCATCGGCTGAGCATGGTGGTTGGCGGAGGGAGCGCTGTCTGCAGCCAATGGAGACCCCACCCACTTAGGGGCTGTTCCTGCAGCTGACTCGCCCGGGTAACAAAGCCGCCCCGACCGGTCAGCCTGGAGCAGGTGGGTGCTTGTCCCATCCCAAAGCGAGGTGTCCAGGCTGTGCAGGCTCAGGGCATCTGAGCAGGGTGTCAGGGGCAGGCTGGGCTGGGGCTCAAGGGTTGAGTCCTCCCTGACAACCTCAGGGGAGCTCCAGGGGGACAGGTCCATCGTCCTGAGCACATTCTTCACGGGCTTGGACCCCTGGGACTGGGTGAGGTCCTGGGAGCACCCACGCAAGTGGCCCTGCAAGCAGAGTGACCTGTCCTGCAAAGTGACCGGCTCTCCCGTGGGAGCACCTGGCTCATTTATCACTGAATCCGAATTTCCAGTGACCTCAGCTAGATCCCATATGATGTTAAATGTATCAATAGGAGGTGACTTGTCAGTTTCTTCACTGTTATCAGAACCGTCACTCAAACCATCTTCTAAAGCACATGGAGATGCCAATGCCTGCTGATACTTAAAGTCCTCCATTTCGATGTTTCGGAAGCTCATGGAACACACCAGATGGTTCAGTTTTTCTTGAAGTTGTTTCACCTGAGCTATGAGATCAACTTTCTGGAGCCGAGAATCTTCCAATAGTTCCCCCTTATCCTGCGGGTAAGGAAGAACATGCAGACAGTACAATGTCTGAACTTCATGTTGTCACATTTGCCTGTCTGTTATTTATGAGCCAGTTTCAGAGACTGTCTGAACAACTAAGGATGTGGTTCCACAATGAGCCCTTTGTCCCTCTAGACTCTTTAAGACTTTAAGTTTTTAAAAATCCCACGAAGGGCCCAAAGCTTAAAACCTGTTCCCTAAGGTAACCACGGGAGACGATCTGGAAGGATGGTAGGGCAGGCAGCACTAGGGGCCCCTTTGCCACCTGGAAAACAGCCACACTGGCAAAACATGTCCAATATGACTATTCTGGAAGTCTGCAGTCTACTGAAGGACTAGAGGGTAACTGCTCTCAGCTCTTAGCACAGAAGCATCACCCAACCCCTACTCCAGGGCCTGGGGGCAGCTGTGCACGTGCCCTGAAGCATTCGTAGGAAGCAGGGAGGGCTGCCCTCTGAAAACTGGGAGTGGCACTCTGACTGCTGCTTCTGATCAGAGGAGCAGAGACAGCCAGCCTGCTTCACCTGTCCACCTGGCAAAAGTGACTTCCAGGGGATTGAAAGGACTGGTGCCCTCTTATCCCTGCCAATGTGTTTTTCTCTTTGGGGAAAAATGTTAAACTAGCACATTCAAAAACAATTGCATATGCGGAGGAAATTATAACATGACTACACGTGCCTTGGAAAAAGGAACAGGCTCAGAAAATACCTGAGAACCTAAGTTTATATCTCAGGCTGATCCTCTACACAGAGACATCAATCCAAAATAAAAATAACAACCCCACAGCAAAAACAACAAAAACAAATACTGAGAAGGAAGGAGAGTACGATTTCTAGGTTTACATTAGTAAGACTAAAAAGATTCAGTGTTCAACAATAACAAAAATCACCAAAAAAAAAAAAAAGAAAGAAAGAAAGAAAAAGAAAATAGGAATGTATAGATTCTGCACAGGAAAAAGTATGTCTACAGAAATCATCCTTGAAAAAGACTCGATGGTGGATGAATGAAGACTTTAACACAACTGTCTTGAAGATGCTCAAACAACTAAGGAAAATATGGAGAAAGTGTAAAAAAAAATTATGAACAAAACAGAAACATCAATAAAGAAAAAAGAAATCACAAAGAAATTCTGGAGTTGAAAACTGTAATAACTGAAATTTAAAACTCACTAAAGGGATTCAAAGGTAGATCTGAGAAGGCAGAAGAAAGAATTAGTGAACGTGAAGACAGAACGATGGAAATTACCAAGGCCAGGAAGGAGGTTGAGAAAAGTACCTGGAGCCTCAGGTAGCTGTGGGACACCACTAAACAAGCCAACAGACACACCAGTGGAGTCCCAGAAGAGGGGAGAGAGGAGGAGGCAAAGAGAACACACAGGGACATAAAACAGCGAGAGAGAAGTGACTTGTATACAAAGATTTTCAGTAAGATTATCAACAGACCTCTCCACCAGAAACTTTGAAGGCCAGAGGACAGTGGGTCTGTATATTCAAAAGGCTAGAAGATGAAGAACTGTCAACTAAGAATCCTAAATCTAGCAAGACTCCTTCAACAGGAAGTGAGAAATAAGACATTCCCAGATAAACAAAAGTTGGGGGAGGCTGTTACCACTAAGTCCTGCCCTGTCAGGAATGTTCAAGAGAGCTGCTGTTTAGTTGCTAAGCCCACCAGACTCCTCTGTCCGTGGGATTTCCCAGGCAAGAATACCGCAGTAGGTTGCCATCTCCTTCTCCAGGGGATCTTCCTCACTCAGGGACTGAACCTGTGTCTCCTGCACTGGCAGGCAGGTTCTTTACCTGAGCTGCCAGGGAAGCCCCCATTCAAGAGAGTCCTGCAGGGGGAATAAAAGAACCCTAGACTGTAACGCAAAGCTGTACAGAGATACAAAGATCTCAGCAGGTAAATACACGGGCAGTTATAAAATCTAACATTACTGTAACAATGGTTTCTAACTGCATTTTTTGTTTTCATCATGATTTAAAAGTTATTAATCTAAAAGTTAGTATTACTGTAACTTAGTTTCTAACTCCACATGTGTTTTCTATACAATTTAAGAGATTAATGCAATGAAAGGAATTATTAGTTTATGTTTTGAGGCACAGTTATAAAGATGTCTTTTTGTTACACCAAAAACCAAAAGGAGTGGGGATGGAGCTAAAAGGAACAGAGTTTATGTGTTATTAAACTTAAGCTGGTATAGATGCAAGTCAGTATTTTGTGTTAGGACGCTAACTGCGAAAACAGCAATAGAACATACACAAAGAGAAATGAGAAAGGACCTTAAAAATATTTCACCATTTTAAGAAATCAATTAAATGCAAGAAAAGACAGTAATGCAGGAAATGAGGGATCAAAAAGAGCTATAAGGCATAAAGAAAACAGCAAATGGCAAAAGCACAGGATTCCTTATCAGTAACAACTTTAAATATAAGTGGCTAAAGCTCTCCCAAAACTGAGACTGGCAGAATGGTTAAGAACACATGATCCAACTCTCGGGCTGGCCAAAGACCCATTCGCTTTTTCCCGTGAGATGGCTCCTGCGCTGCTTGTGTTTAACAGCATTTGAAACAATTGTGTTAGACTGTATTGTGACTGTGTCATATCAGCATGCATTTTTAATAAAACATCAAAATTGGTGAATTTTTGTGTAGCCATTTTAATATTTAAGATAGGAAAAAAGCAACATTTTTGGCATACTATGCTTTATTATTTCAAGAAAGATAAAAATGCAATTGAAAAGCAAAAGATTTGTCCAGTGTATAGAGACCACGCTGTGACCAATCAAATGTGTCAAAAGTGGTGACATTTCATACTGGACATTTCTCACTGAGCAATGCTCCAAGGTCAGGCAGACCGGTTGAAGTTGTTACCAATCAGAGATATTAAATGAGACCAAGCAACATTATCCCACGCAGTAGATAGCCAACGTACTCAAAATATCCAAATCAAGTGTTGAAAATTATTCGCACCAGCTGGGTTATGTTAATTGCTTTGATGTTTGAGCTCTACATTAGTTAAGTGAAAAGAACCTTCTTGACCATACTTCTGCTGCACACCAGCTGGGTTATGTTAATTGCTTTGATGTTTGAGCTCTACATTAGTTAAGTGAAAAGAACCTTCTTGACCATACTTCTGCTGCATGTGATTCTTAGACGTAACGAAAATGTTTCATTTTTAAAACAAATTGTGAAAGGCAATGAAAACTAGACATTGTACAATAATGTGTAGTGGAAGACATCATAGTGCTAGTGAAATGAACCACCACCAACTACACCAAAGGCTGTCTTCATCCAAAGAAAGTAATGTTGGGTACATGGCGGGATAGGAAGGTAGTCGTTTATCATGAGCTCCTTCCCGAAAAACCAAAGGATAAATTCCAACAAGTACTGCCCCCAGTTAGATCAACTGAAAGTGGCACTCAATGAAAATTAGTCCAAAATTAGTCAAGAGAAAAGTCATAGCCTTCCATCAGGATAAGCAAGACCAAATGTTTCTTTTATGGCCAGGCAAAAACTGTTACAGACTGGGAAGTTCCAATCATTCACTGTATCCACAGACATTCCACCCTTGGATTTCCATTCATTTCAGTCTTTACAAAATTCTCTTAAAGGAAAAAATTTCAATTCCATGGAAAAATTTTAAAGGCAACTTTTAAATGATAAAAACTTGGGAAGATGGAATTAGGAAGTTGCCTGAAAAATGGCAGAAGGTAGTGGAACAAAATGATGACTACATTGTTCAATAAAGTTTTTGGTGAGGATGAAAAATGTTCCTTTTAAATTAACTTTAAAACCTAAGGAACTCTGTGGTCAATTCAATACAGGCTGTCCACAGAAGTTCACTTTAAACCTGAAGACACAAACAGGTTGAAAACAAAAGGATAAGAAAGATATTCCATGCAAACAGTAACCAACGAAGAGCAGGTGACCCTTTCAATATCAGACAAAATAAATTTAAGTCAAGAAAAGTTATAAGAGACAAAGAAGGAGATGGGATCAATAATAAAAAATCTCCCTATGAAACAAAGCACTGGACCTGATGCCTTTGCTGGTGAATTCCATCACACATGTAAAGAAATACTATCAATCCTTCTCAAACTTCTCTAGCAAGTTGAAAAGGTGGAAGCACCAGGCCCAGATGAGTTCACTGGTGAATTCTACCGAACATTTAAGAAAGAAATTATACCAATTCTTTGCAGTCTCTTTCCTAGCACAGAAGCAAAGGGAACGCCTCCTGATTCATTCTATGAGGCCTGCATTACCTTAAAGCCAAAGATACTACAACAAGTGAAAAGTATAAACCAACATCCCTTATATTTATGCAAAAATTCTTAACAAAATAATAGCAAATCAAATTCAATAGGCTATTAAAAGAGTTATACATAATTAAGTGGTAGTTATTCCTTAAATTCTACATGGGAATATCAGTCAATGTAATATGGTACATTAACCAAAAAAAGGAAGAAAAAGTCACGTATCATCTCAGTTGATGCAGAAAAAGCATTGGACAAAATCAAATACCCTTTCACAACATTCAACTCAGCATACTAGAAGCAAAAGGAAACTATGTAACACATAAAAGCCACCCAAGAAACCCACAGTGAACACCATACTCAAGGATGAAAAACTGAGAGCTTTTCCTCTAAGATAAGGAACAGGGAAGGATGCCCAATTCTCTTCAACACAGTACTGGAAATGCTAGCCAGAGCAATTAGACAAGAGAAAGAAATAAAGGGCATCCAAGCTGGAAAGGGAGAAGTAAAATGATCTCTATCCAAAGATAACATGATCCTACATGTAGAAAACCTAAAGAGTCCACAAAGAAACTCTTAGAACTAATGCATGAATTCAGTAAAATTGCAAGATACAAAGTCAGCATATAAATTTAACTGCATTTCTATACAGGAACTATCTGAAAAAAAATTAAAACAATTCCATTTATGACAGCAACAACAAAAATAAATGATTTTCTTTTAAAAAAAGGAAGGAAGAAAGGAAAAATTAACCAAGAATTCATCAAAGATGTGAAAGACTTGCACAATGTAACTACAGATACTGTTAAAAGAAATTAAAGAGGACATAAATAAGTGGCAATATGTCTCATGGCTATGGATTTAAAGGCTTACTATTAAAATTAAAATGTGTGTCAATACCACCCAAAGCATTCTACATATACAAAGCTGTTCTATCAAAATTCCAAAGACAGTTTTTACAGAAATTAAAAAACCCATTCTGAAATTCATAAGGTGTTTTAAAGGACCCTGAACAGCCAAAATAATCTAACAAGAACAAAACTGAAGGACTCAGTACTTTTTGATTGTAAAATTTATGACAAAGCTATAGTAATCAAAACAGTGTCAGATTCACATAAAAACAGACATAGGAACTAGTACAGAAAGCCTAGAAATGGACATTTGCATATACTGTTAAATGATTTTTGACAATAGTGCTAAGACCATTCAGTGGAAAAGGACAGTCTTTTCACAAATGATGCTGGGAATACAGGATATTGACATGCAAAAGAATGAAGTTGGACCCTTACCTAAAACCACATACAAAAATTAACCCCAAACAGATTGAAGACATGAAACTATAACACTCTGAGAAGAAAACATGGCAAAAGCTTCACGATGCTGAATGTGGCAGTAACTGCTTATATATTACACCAGAGATATCAGACAGATAAAAGACAAACTGGACTTCCTGACATTTTTAAAGCTTGTGCATCAAAAGACACTGTCCACAGAGTAAAAATGCAACAAACGAAATGGGAAGAAATATTTACAAATCATACACCTGATAATACATGGGATCTTCATTATTTAACCAATACTTTAGCCACCTGTTGTGAAGAACTAAGTGGAAAGACCCTGATGCTAGTAAGGACTGAAGGCAGAAGGAGAAGGTGGCACAGAATGAGACAGTTAGATAGTATCACCAACTCAATGGACATGAACTTGAGCAAATTCTAGGAGACAGTGGAGAAAAGGGAAGTGGGGTGTGGTGCAGACCATGAGGTTGCAAAGAGTCCAACAGAACTTAGCAGCTGAACAACAATAATACCTGAAAAGGGATTAATATATCCAGAAATATATAAAGAACTCCTAAAACTCAATTAAAAAAAACCATACAACCTGATTCAAAATTCGCCATGATCAGACATCTCTCTAAAGAACATATATAAATGGCCAATAAGCACATGAAAAGATATTCAATAACACTAATCATTTGAGAAATGCAAACCAAAACTATAATTAGATACCACCTCCCAACCATTAGGATGACTATTATCAAAAAAAGATAATAACAAGCAATGGTGAGGATGTGGAGAACTTGGAACCTTCGTATAGTTTTGAAAGAAATGTAAAATGGTACAGCCACTGTGGAAGACACTACAGTAGTTCTTCAGAAAATTCGCAATGGAATTATCACGTGATTCAGCAACTCTAGTTTTGGGTATACACCTAGAAGAACTGAAACCAAGGTCTCAAAGAGATATCTGTACACTGTGGTCACAGCAGCACTATTCACAAGTTAAAACGTGGATGCAGAATGTCCCTGAGGTCCGGTGGTTAAGACTCTGCACTCCCAATGAAGGGGGCTTGGGTTTGATCCCTGGTCAAGGAACGAGAACCCATACACCTCAACTAAAGAGCCTGTATGAAGCAACCAAGGAGCCCACACATAGCAATGGAGATGTCATGTGCTGCAACTGAGACCCAGAGCAGCCAAATAAAAATTTTGAAAATATGGAAGCAACTCAAGCATCCATCGACAGATGAACAGATAAGTATCAGTTCAGTTCATTGCTCAGTCATGTCCGACCTTTTAGAACCCCATGGACTGCAGCATACCTGTCCTTCATCATCATCTGGAGCTTGCTCAAACTCATGTCCATCGAGTGGGTGATGCCATCCAACCATCTCATCCTGTCATCCCCTTCTGCCTTCAATCTTTCCCAGCATCAGGGTTTTTTCCAATGAGTCAGCTCTTTGCATCAGGTGGCCAAAGTATTGGAGATTTAGCATCAGTCTTTTCCATGAATATTCAGGACTCCTTTAGGATTGACTGGTTTGATATTCTTGCAGTCCAAGGGACTCTCAAGAGTCCTCTCCAACATCACAGTTCAAAAGCATCAATTCTTCAGCGCTCAGCTTTCCTTATAACTCTCACATCCATACATGACTACTGGAAAAACCATAGCTTTGACTAGATGGACCTTTGTTGACAAAGTACTGTCTCTGCTTTTTAATATGCTGTCTAGGTTGGTCATAGCTTCTCTTCTAAGGGGCAAGCGTTTTTTAATTTCAAGGCTGCAGTCACCATCTGCAGTGATTTTGGAGCCCAAGAAAATAAAGTCTTTTACTGTTTCCATTGTTTCCCCATCTATTTGCCATGAAATGATGGGACCAGATGCCATGATCTTAAGTTTTT
>SJYA01011130.1:0-12704 GCA_006410615.1 Neotragus moschatus
GGAGCAGACTCGCCTCTGAGAGTGACCCCTGAGGGCTTCCTGGAGGCAACAGTGTTTCTGCTGAAACCTTCAGGATGAAAACCAAGAGTGAGAAATGGGAAGAGGAGCAAATGCAAATAGGAAAGAACTATACTAGCACTACTCAGAAACATGTCAGAAGTGTCTGTATCAGCTTAATTGTTGCAGTATTGTGCCTTACTTCAAAACAGGGGAAGTGAACTAAATGCCCATCCGTCAGGGATTTGAGTGATAAATCTACCCAGCAGAATGCTGTGTTCATAAAAGAAAGAACAAAGAAGTTCGCTGTGTAAAAATATGGAAAGGTTCCAAGTGATAACAGAGAAAAATTTCGAAGATGGAGCACAGCCTGCCCCCATTTGCACTTATCAGCAGGCTGTGTCTGGGTGAACTGGGAGAAATGGGAGGAGAGCGAAGAGCTCGCAACATTGTCTAACTCCTAGGACTGAAAGTGACTACACTCTCTCCTTTTGTACTTTTGGAACTTGAAACCATAGTGAATGTGTTCCATACTTCACAAAGAGAAAGAAACAAATGGGCATAATAAAAATAAATGATAACTTACAATGTAAGTGCTTTACAAACACAAACCCATTTGTTCCTCCTCGTGTTCAGTTCACGTCACTTCAGTTGCTCAGTCGTGTCTGACTCTGTGACCCCATGAATTGCAGCACACCAGGCCTCCCTGTCCATCACCAACTCCCAGAGCTCACCCAAACTCATGTCCATCGAGTCGGTGATGCCATCCAGCCATCTCATCCTCTGTCGTCCCCTTCTCCTCATGCCCCCAATCCCTCCCAGCCTGTTAGGAAGTGGGTAACATTACTCTCCCATTTCACAGAGCAGTAAAGTGAGGTCCTGAGAGTTTCAAAGTGGTGGGTCTAAGTCTCTGTATCTCACAAAGAGATGAGAGAGATGATAGTGGGTGAGGAGCATGATTATTAAAAGCATTTGGTCAATAATGCTGTATTTTAATGGTCAAAAGTCTTAAACACATCCATGGAAACAATAAGCACCAAATTTGGGGTAAGATGACCTCTGAGAAGGGAGAGACAGTCAGGGAAGGGGAGAGATCTATGGAGTCAGGAGTACTTTATATTTTAAAACTAGTAGTCAATGTATGAATGTGTGCGTGTGTATATCTTTATTTGTTAAAATATCCGTAACATAAAATTTACCACTTTAGAGACGTCCCTGGTGGTCCAGTGGTTAGGACTCTGGGCTTCCACTGCAGGGGTGTGGGTTCAACGCCTGGTTGGTGAACTAAGATCCCACATACTTTGTGGTGCAGCCAAAAAAAAAAAAAGATAAAAATTTACTATTTTAGCCATTTGGGACTATGTACAATTCGGTGATATTAAGAACATTCACACAGTTGTACAATCAACTCCAGTGGCTAATTCCAGAACTTTTTCATCACCCTGGACAGAAACTCAGATCTATTTATCAATCTGTCATTCCTCATTCCCTTCTCCCCTCAGCTCCTGGCAACCAATAATTGTCTTCCTGTCTTTATGGGCTTATCTACTGTGGCTATTTCACATCAGTTGAGTCATCCAGTGTGTAGCCCTTTATGACTGGCTTCTTTCACTTACAACATTTTCCGGGTTCAGCCATGTGTAGCCTGTGTGAACACCTCCTTTTTTATTAATTATTTTGGCAGCACTGGGTCTTTGCTGTGGTGCATGGGCTCCCACTTCGGTGGCTTCTCCTGTTGCGGAGCACAGGCTCTGGGCACACAGGCTTCAGTCGGTGTAGCGCCTGGGCTCAGCAGCTGAGCTCATGGGCTTCAGAGCACAGGCTCAGTAGTTGTGGTTCAAGGGCTTAGTTGCTCCACGGTCCGTGGAATCTTCTCAGACCAGGGATTGAACACGTGCCTCTTGCTTTGGCAGGCTGATTATTATTCATGGGTCACCAGGAAAGTCCAAAGCTTCATTCTTCTTATGGCTGAGTAATATTCCATGTATGGGTTACTGTGTTTCATTTATCCATTCGTTTGTTCATGAATCTTAGGTAGTTTCTACCTTTGGACTGTTGTGAACAGTACTGTTAAGAGCATTCGTTACGTGTAAAGTTTTTGTTTTAATGGCTGTTTTCAATTCTTTTGGGTACATACCTAGGTGTGTGTGCTATTATTTTATTATGTATATTTTAAAGCCTTAAAGTACTTTTTCCTAAATAAAGAAACCAATTCAGGAATGAAGGTGAGGGAAAGCAGTTTCAGAGGGATCAGCGTGCTGCCCGTATGTGCAGGCGGCGGCCGTGGGAATCCGTGCCTTGCGGGGACACGTGGGGCCTTGGATGGGGGCATGGCGAGAGCCGCCCGAGCAAGGACGTCCGGCCTCCCAGTCCAGGCTGAAGGCCGGACGCATTCCGAGTGTACTGAGGAGCCATTGAAAAGGTTTTAAACTGGAGAATCACATGATCCGATTAGTGTTTTAGAGAAATTCCTGTGGGACCCGCGCGGAGGCCCGGCCGGATGCAGGGGAGATGGAAGAGCAGACCAGGGAGGGGACGGGGACCAGGTCCAGGTGAGTGAGGAGGCCTGGGCGGGGCCGGCTCGGGCAGGGGGCGAGGTCCCAGGCAGGGGCGGAGTCCCCGTGCTGGGGGCGGGGCCTGGTGCTGATTGGCCCAGCTCTGCCCTTGTGGGTGCCACTCCCGCCGCCACTGCCTCCTCATTGGCTTCCCTGCTTCGCGGCCCCGCCCCTCCCTGGAGTCCTGTCTCCAGCACTTGGAAACCGCAATCACTTTTGCTCCCGCGCTGATCACGGTCCCGGGGGTCTCACCTCTTCCTACTCACCTTCCTCACCTACACTCCCGCTCCACGCCCTACCTGCCTGAACCCTGGAGCCTCCCTTAACGGGTTCCAGCTTTTCTCCCTCTGCTCCATCCTCACCGCCCTTTGGCTCGTTCACTCTCAGGGCCTTTGCACGCGCACTTTGCTGCCTAGAATACTCTTCTCCTAGGTTGTCGTGCGCGACGCTGTGACCCCATGGACTGTAGCCCGCTACTCTCCTCTGTCCATGGGATTCTCCAGGCAAGAATACTGCAGTGGGTTGCCATTTCCTTCTCCAGGGAATCTTTCCAACCCAGGGATCGAACCCGCTTCTCCTGTACTTCAGGCGGATTCTTTACACCTGGGAAGCTCTCTCTTGGGTTACCATCATGTTTTCCTTACTTCCCTCGTTTCTTACATCTCTTCAGAGACATCTGTCCCCTCCACCTTAGCTCAGATAGCCCTTTTGGGAATTCCCTGGCAGCCAAGTGGTTAGGACTCTGCGCCTCCACGGCAGAGGCATCGGTTCGATCTCTCATGGGGGAACTTTGATCCCATAAGCCGCGCAGCGCGGTCAAATAAATAAAAATTAAGAGCTCTCCTGTCACCATCTAGTCCTTGCTTGGCCCTAATTGTCAACATTGTACGTATCACAAATATTAGTCTGTGTATCAGTTGCCTACTGATTGCCTATTTCCTCTTCCACTGGAATACAAACGCTCGAGGGCGGAGGGTTTCTTCACCTGTTTGTTTACCTGCTTTACCCTAGTGAGTGTCGCACGGCGAGCAATATTTGTAGGTGAATACGAAGATCATGGCATCTGGTCCCAACACTTCATGGGAAATAGATGAGGAAACAGTGGAAACAGTGTCAGACTTTATTTCTGGTGGCTCCAAAATCACTGCAGATGGTGACTGCAGCCATGAAATCAAAAGATGCTTACTCCTTGGAAGAAAAGTTATGACCAGCCTAGATAGCATATTCAAAAGCAGAGACATTACTTTGCCGACTAAGGTCCGTCTAGTCAAGACTATGGTTTTTCCAGTAGTCATGTATGGATGTGAGAGTTGGACTGTGAAGAAGGCTGAGCGCCAAAGAATTGATGCTTTTGAAGTGTGGTGTTGGAGAAGACGCTTGAGAGTCCCTTGGACTGCAAGGAGATCCAACCAGTCCATTCTGAAGGAGATCAGCCCTGGGATTTCTTTGGAAGGGATGATGCTAAAGCTGAAACTCCAGTACTTTGGCCACCTCATGCAAAGAGTTGACTCACTGGAAAAGACTCTGATGCTGGGAGGGATTGGGGGCAGGCGGAGAAGGGGACGACAGAGGATGAGATGGCTGGATGGCATCACGGACTCGATGGGCGGGAGTTTGAGTGAACTCCGGGAGTTGGTGATGGACAGGGAGACCTGGCGTGCTGCGATTCGTGGGGTCGCAAAAAGTCGAACACGACTGAGCGACTGAACCGAACTTAACTGAACTGAACTGAACTGAAAGAGGGCCGAGGGGCTTCCCAGGTGGCGCTAGTGGTAAAGAACCCACTGGCCAATGCAGGAGACATTCAGAGACACAAGTTCGATCTCTGGGTGGGGAAGATCCCCTGGAGGAGGGCATAGCAACTCACTTCAGTATTCTTGCCTGGAAAATCCTTTGATCGAGGAATCTGGCGGGCTACAGTCCAGGGGGTCGCAAAGAGTGGGACACGACTGAAGCGACTTAGGACGCACACGAAGAGGGACGCGGGGTGAGGAGGATGCGGCTTTGCAGTGGGGGCGCCTTGGAAGGGAAGACTACGGTGGGGAGGGGGGGATGCGGAGCGCAGGTGAGCGGGTCTGCGCGAGGGAGTCAGCGCCGCCCACACAGGCGTGGGAGTCGCCGGCGTCTGGCTAGTAATTGACGCTCCGGAACCGCTGAGATCTCCCCCAGGGTAAAAACCACCCCTTCAGCCTCTGAGCCTCAACTGAGCACATCGATAAAATGGGGTCTCCGTGTCACGAGTAAGGGACCAGGTCCAGGCCACCCCCTGACACTGGGGAGCATTCGGGAAAGAGGGTGAATTCCTTTCGCCAAAGTCTCGGAAGAGAAAGGATTGGTGTGCAGGTGAGGTGGGAGGGAGGTTCCTATTCATCACCCTTCTGCCAGGCTGGCGTCTCCATGACAACGCTGGCACGTTTCCAGGCCCTCGGCTCTGCAGGCCAAGCGGGTCTCCAAGTGGGCGGGTCTTGTCCCTGGGGGCGGTACCTGAACCTAAGGAGGTGGGTCTTGTATTTCCAACTCGGAGGAATACACACACACACACACACACACACAGACACACACACACACACAGAGACACACACACACACACACACACACACACACACACACACACACATATATATATATATATATATTTTTTTTTTACCCCAAATGGGTGAGTCTGCCTCCTCTTTCTGAGTAGTGGAGGTAGAGAGGAGAGGTTGAGAACTCCCAGGGGCCGACCTGCCACCTTTGCAAGTGGGCACGTGTGGATCTCCAGGCAAAACGTCTTTCTTGAATGACAAACTGCCACTTGTTTGCCCTCAAACTTATCTCCTTCCTTTAAATGTTTTTTTTCTCTGTGAAGTATAAGACGTATCGGTGTAAAGGGCATGATAAAAACGCACAATTTAACAAAGAATTATAAAATAATCAGCAGATTAAGAAAAGGAATGTTGGCAGCCGCCCCAAAGCCCCATAGAAGGTTCCACTGTGTCCCACCCTGAGCTTGTCCCACCCTGAGCTTAACCCATCTATCCACACTGTTGTGAGTTTTACAGAGGAAAATAAAAGATTTCCTCTAGATGGCTCACACCCACAGGGTGTCCTAAACAATATTAAAGTTCAGTTTTGCTTGCTTCCATGTGGTAGATTCGGAAAGGGACTCTGCCTATCTGGTTTCTTTGGCCTGGCTTCTTTGTAACTTTCCCTTGTGTAACTATGTGTCTCTGTACTCATGCATTCTCTTCCTGTATAGTCCTTATGGATTTATCTGGCTGGGTTGGGTCTTTGTTGCGGCAGGTTCCTTGTGGCATGTGGGCTTAGGTGCTGAAGACATGTGGGATCTTAGTTCCCTTACTGGGGATGGAACCTGTGTCCCCTACAGTGCAAGGCAGATTCTTAACAACTGGGCCTTCAAGGAAGTCCCTAAAGTATTTCATAGCATAATATTTGTTGTTGTTTAGTCGCTAAGTCACGTCCAACCCTTGTGCAATTATGTGGACCCATGTAGTCCACCAGGCTCCTCTGTCCATGGGGATTCTCCAGGCAAGAACACTGGAGTGGGTTGCCATTTCCTTTTCCAGGGAATCTTCCAAACCCAGGGATTGAACCTGGGTCTCCTGCATTGCAGGAGGATTCCTTGCCATCCGAGTCACCAGGGAAGCCTGGATAACTATACTACCTTTTATTTATTCACTGTATCGGTGATGAATGTCTTAGTGCACTCAGGCTGGTATAACAAAATACCACAGACTGGGTGGCTTATAANCAGGGAATCTTCCAAACCCAGGGATTGAACCTGGGTCTCCTGCATTGCAGGAGGATTCCTTGCCATCCGAGTCACCAGGGAAGCCTGGATAACTATACTACCTTTTATTTATTCACTGTATCGGTGATGAATGTCTTAGTGCACTCAGGCTGGTATAACAAAATACCACAGACTGGGTGGCTTATAAACAACAGAAGTTTATTGCTCACGGTTCTGGAACCTGGAAGTCCAAGGTCAAGGTGCCAGCATTTGCCTTCTGCTGAGGGCCCTTGTTCACTGCTGGGCCTTCCCGCTGTGGCCATGTGGGGTGGAAGGGGCTACAGTCTCTCTGGAGTCCCTTCAGTTACAAAGAAGCCCTTTATGAGGCATGAATCCCATTCGCGTCATGACTTAAGCACCGTCCAAAGGCCCCACCTCCAAATACCATCACATTCTTTGGGTACTAAGATTTCAGCATATGAATTTGGGGGGACACGCTTAGGTCATAGCAGTGGGTGTTTCAGTGGTTCTGAGTTCAAGGTTTCTCTAGGGTTCATGCCTATCAGTAGCAGAGCCTTATTAAAGTGTGCCCTTGAGGGCAGGGGAAGGGGGCAAGAGGATGAGACGGTTGGATGGTATCACTGACTCAATGGACAGGAGTCCAAGAAGACTCTGGGAGATAGCGGACGACAGGGAACCCTGGCGTGCTGCAGTTCGTGGGGTCAGACATGACTTAGAGACTGAACACCACCACCTCCCAAGCATCTCAAATTTAAGAAGCTCAAGATGGCACTCATGACCCCTCTGGCCACTACCTAAACTCGCTTTCTCTACATTTTCCACCCCACCACTAAACCGGCTCCCACCCCAATTCCTCCCTTTCCATTAAACACACACACACACACAACACACTGTCCCTCATCCCACCTCCAAGATTCATTTCGGCGCCGCCCAGCTCTGTCCACGGCTCTGCTCCAAGCCTGCACGTCTCTCTCCTGGTGGACCCCAGTAGCCTGTTCTGCATTGCCTCAGCCCCCTTCTCCACTCAGCAGCCAGAGGTACCCTTGGAAAGCGCAGCAGTGGCCGCATCCCTTCACACTTACAGTCGTGCTTATCAGTGTCCACGGAGCACAGTCACATGCCTGTGTCAGCCCAGGGTCTGTGTGCCCTGACTGCTGCTCACCTCTCCACCTCCTCTCACCAGCCCCTCCCCTCCTGGACTGGCCCAGCTGTCCCCTTGACTGGCCCCTCCCCACCCTCTGGTCCTAGATCAGGTGTCACCTCTGCAGAGAAGCACCCCCCCTCTCTCACCAGACCATTCCACCTAAGGTGACACAGCCCAGCCATTTGTTTTCTTAGGGAGTAATTGTGTTCGCTGCTGGATCCCCAGGGGGCATTACAGTGCCTGGCATTCAGTACAGGAATAAAATCTAGTGTGTAGAAGACAGTGTGGAAAGTCTGCTCACCCTCAGATGGGTGGATCCTAATCTGGGGGAAGGACGCTAAGGGACAAGTTTGGTTGCCTGAGAGACAGCATCTAAGGGGCGGGGCCTTTAGGTGCTTAGGGGGCGTGTCCTGTGGGATTTTTTTTTTATAGTGATATAGAATTTTATTATTTTATGTTGACAAATCATCATACAATGGTATTAAGTGAATAACAGTTACATAACACAATAGTAAAAGATGTTTATCAGTTTTCACAATCAATACCCAGATAAAAAATAAAAGATAATTACAACTGCAAGCCATAATGAAGCGTGTGTCTGGTCCCAGGAGGCATGTCCATCCGTTGAGGGTGGGTATTGCTTTTCAGAGGCAGGGTTCCATTCGGATGAGATCTAAACCATCCCTGACATTAAAAGGGTCATACACTGGGACTTTCCTGGCAGTCCAGTGGTTAAGCCTCCACGCGCCCAGTGTAGGGGAAACGGGTTCGATCCCTAATCGGAAAAATTAAGATTCTCACCTGCCATGAGGTGGCAGGCAGTCTCTGTGAGGGAGTGGAGGAGTCGAAATGTCTCCGGCGAAAGGAAAGCTCTGTCTGTCTGTCTCCCTGCCCTAATTCAGGGAGGGAGAAGCCCCCACGTCCCTAAAAACCAAGGATCAGGACATGAGACAGGAGCGGCTGAAAGGACAGCGTTTATTGGGATCCAGGAGGAGCTGGGGAGTGGGGCGAGGGGGCGAGGTCAAGGCTCACAGGGCACACCCCCCCAGCCAAAACCCCCCTTCCCCTTGGCGCTCGGAAGAACACAGAGACAAACTGACAAAGATGGAAAGACTGACAGGTGCTACAGCAGGGCGAGAGGGATACCCCGGTGAACCCCACGCCCCACTCTTGAGCTCACAGAGCGGGGAATGACGTGGACCGGCCCCACGCTGGAGGGAGGGAAGGAACGTCTGCCGTATTTGCTCTGAGGAGGTGGGGTGCAGGCCGCAACCCGCACCCGCCCATTCCAGCGGACAGGGGGTGGAGTCTACGTGCATCTGGCTCAGTCCATCCTACAGGGGGCGAGGGTGTCGGATTCTGAACCAGCCTATTCTAAGTTTTGAGGGGCGGGGAAGATCATTAGGGTCCATTCATTCCGTAGTAGGGGAGCGAGACCGGGCAACTACCCTGGTCCTCTTTCCACACAGGGTGTAAGTGACAGGGGAGGAGGCAGATTCCGGCTATATCTGTTATCTGGGGGCACCAGTGACTCCTGGTGGGTAGCATTTGGGGGGGATCCAGGGAACTTCGGGGACATGGTTCCCCCCATTCTCCAGATCTAGGTGGTTGGAATGATGGCTCTTAGGAAGAGAGGCAGTCTTCCCTGGGATGGGGAAGAGAGTGCCCATCTTTTATTATTAGGGCCCCAAGAGGAGGACTTGTGGAGACCCCTTTGTCATCCCCAGGTCCCCACATCTTAGAGGCCGATTGACTTGGGGGTGCTCAGCACGTGATCCAGGACCCTCGAGGTTGGTCTTGCCGTCCACCAGCTCAGGGGCCCGTGCAGGTGCTGGGTGGTGCCCTGTCCTCCAGCCAGGGTCCCCTCTTCCCAAGGCCCGTGCCTGGCTCTGGAGGGCCAGTGGGGAGCCTCCCTCGTGGTCCCTAGGTTCCCGGGGCCCGGGGTCTGAGTCCAGCCCGCCGGGGAGGGGAGGTCGGATGGCGGGGCGCACGGCCCGGCCGCGTCAGTCCATGCCCCGGTGCAGCTTCAGGTGTCTGGAGAGGTTGCTGAGCGTGATGAAGCCTTTGCCACAGACGTGGCAGGGGAAAGGCCGCTCGGCGCCATGCAGCAGCCGGTGGCGCTTGAGGTAGCACTCGTGACGGAAGAACTTGCCGCACTCCAGGCACGGGAACGGCTTCTCGCCCGTGTGCACCAGCACGTGCCGCTCCAGGTCGCGCGGCGAGCGGAACAGCTTCTCGCACTCGGAGCAGCCGAAGATCTTCTTGCCGCGGCCCGAGGCAGACGTGGGCTCCCCGGACGGGGACTCCCCCTCGCTGGCGGGCGGTGCCGCCGCCTCTGCGCCGCCCGCGCCCGCGGCCTCGCCGTGGCTGGCGCGCCGGTGCTCCTCCAGGGCCGCCAGCGCCGCGTACAGCGCCCCGCAGTGGCCGCAGCCGTAGGCCGCTGGGCCCGAGTGCGCCTCCAGGTGGCTGGCCAGCGCCGCTGCCGACGCGAAGAAGGTCCCGCAGTCGCACTGGTACAGCGTGTCTTCCGACGGCTCCGCGGGCGCCTCGCCGCCGCCCTCGGGGAGCAGCACCCCCAGCTCAGGCATGCCGCCCCCGGAGCGGCCCAGGAGCAGCCCGCCGTCCCAGGCTGGCTGAGCCTCGCCGCCCTCGCCGGCGGCCCCGGGGGCCCAGGCCTGCGCCGGGGGCGCGCTGGGGCCCTGCAGATCGTGGGTCAGCTTGTGCCGCTCCAGCAGCGCGGGCGCGTTGAAGTCGCGCTCGCAGCGCGGGCACTTGAAAGGCTTCACGTCGGTGTGCGCCGCCCAGTGGGCCGCCAGCTCACGGCCCTGGTCGAAGCGCCGCGCGCACGCGCCGCAAGCGAACGGGGGCAGGGAGGCCGCCGCTGCAGTCGCCGCGGCCTCGGCCAGCCCCCAGCCCCCCGCGCCGGCGCCTGCCCCCTCTGGACCCTCGCTGCTGGCGCCGCCCCCGCCCGCCCCCGCGCCCCCGCACACCGAGCAGGGCCCCACGTTGCAGCAGACTGAGCAGGGCGCGCTCAGGGCGGGCAGGCCTGGGCCGGGCTGCAGCGGGGACGGGAGCGCCCCACGATNCCCCCGCGCCGGCGCCTGCCCCCTCTGGACCCTCGCTGCTGGCGCCGCCCCCGCCCGCCCCCGCGCCCCCGCACACCGAGCAGGGCCCCACGTTGCAGCAGACTGAGCAGGGCGCGCTCAGGGCGGGCAGGCCTGGGCCGGGCTGCAGCGGGGACGGGAGCGCCCCACGATGCTGGCGCTTGAGGTGGCGGCCCAGGCTGGAGCGCGAGGAGAAGCGGAGCTCACAGACGAGGCAGCAGTAGGGCTTCTCACCAGTGTGGACGACCTGCGAGGGCAGGAGGGAGAGCCCGGCGTCAGGGCTGAGAGTGGCCCTGGGGACAGAGTCTTGGCCTCCCAGAGGGACCCGGGGGAAGCCTCCGGCCAGGTCCACGGGGCCAGGATCTGGCTGCGACCTTCTCATTCTCTGCGTTCGGCCATTATCCGCACTCTTTTGGTCCCTCCAGCCTCAGGACTGACTGTTCCCTTTTCCGGTTATGCTGTTCCCATGGCGAATTCCTGCTCTTCCTTCAGGTCTCAGCCGGAGCATCTCCTTGCCCTGACTTTCCTACCTTGTCTGGTAGCCCAGAGCTTTCCCCCTTTCCTCCTTCGTAGCAGATGGTTATTAGTACTGTTGCTGTTTTAACTTCCTTCCCCAAATCTCTTCCTTTCTAGACCACCCTCGCCTGTGAATTTGCTGATTGTCTACCTGGCTGTGGACCACTTTCAATGCAATGTAAGTTCTCCGAAGGCAAGGACTTTATTGATTTCATCCTGGTAGCCCCGGGGCTGGGAACTGGGAAATCAGTTGATAAATCATTGCTGAGTAAAGGAATTAAGTACATATACGGTAACTACGGGAAGATGAACACAAAGTTGCAGACGCTGGCATATGAGCAGAAGCACAGGACCGGGAAGGGGCAAATTTACTGTGAATGCTTTAGTTCCTGGGTTGGGTGGTGACTCAAAGAGAAACACCTCATGGTTTCACTGGTCAGGATGCTTCGATGGGGAGGGAGGGAGAGAGAAATTTTCGCAGGGGCCAGCTGTCTGCTATTGCCCATAGTGGGTCTCCGGGACTCTGAGGGCAAGTCCAGCACAGTGAGGCCAGCCTAAGGCCGGCCTGCAGGACTCACCTGGTGATGCAGCAGGCCGGTGGAGTCTCGGAACCCCTTGGGGCAGGCGGAGCAGCGGTAGGGTCGCTCGCCGGTGTGCGAGCGCAGGTGGTTGGCCAGGTTGAAGCTGTGCTTGAAGCCCTTGCCACAGCGCGGGCACGCGTGGGGTTTGAGCGCAGTGTGCCGAGCGAAGTGGCGCCGCAGATCCGAGCGGTAGCGAAAGCTCTTGCCACACTCACTGCAGTGAAACGGGACGCGGGGGGCAGCAGCGGGCGGGGCCGGGGCCCGGGCAGGGAGCGGGGGCGCTGGCAGCGGCGCGTCATCCATGGCGGCGCGGTGCAAGGGCAGTGGCGGGTGGGGGCTCTCTCTGGAGCAGGGAGACATGGAGGGGGGTGAGGGAGTCACCTCCCCATCAGC
Organism: Neotragus moschatus; assembly: GCA_006410615.1. Lineage (NCBI taxonomy): Eukaryota > Metazoa > Chordata > Mammalia > Artiodactyla > Bovidae > Neotragus > Neotragus moschatus. The sequence continues at coordinate 12,042 of SJYA01011130.1, forward strand.
CTCCCCAGTTAGGCTCCTTGGACTCAGAGACCTGCCACTTGTCCCTAGAAATCCTGCCAACTACCTCCTAAACCACGCCCATCTGTCAAAGGCCACCACCCTGCTCCAAGCCCCACCCACTGTGGTTAAGCCCCGCCCACTCGCGCTCAGGCCCCACCTACTCCTTCCAAAGTCTCCTGTTCCTGAAGCCTGTTGTATTTCTGAAAGCCACCCCCTCTCTTCTTTGAAGATGAAAGTCATCTTCGGAGGAAGGCTGACATTCTTAGCCAATGCAAGAACAAAGATTTTGGGTTAAGGGCATATGAATCAACCTTCCAGGGTGACCATGACTATCCTCGAGAAAAGCAACCGATTCTGAATCATTTCCATCCACAAAATAGGACACTAGGAGGACCTACCTCAGGAGGTGGTGAGGACTAAGCAAAATTGTGGCCACTCGAGCCAAGTGCTTACTGACCGCACAGCAAAGACTCAACAGCTAAGCTGTTTTGATTAACTGATGTCTGCTAAATTCCTCCGAGCTTCCTCTTGAAGTCCCCATCTCTTCTCCAAGATCCACCTCCTAAATCCCGCTCATTTTTTCCTTAAGCTCAGGCTTTAAGTAAACCCCTTTCTTTCCAAGGCCCCATCACTCTCCCTCTCTTGCCACCTCAGCCATTCCTG